>JASANE010003101.1:0-19975 GCA_030248225.1 Trileptium ribeirensis
GCTGTCAAACCGCCTGTTTGTGGCCTGATGGACACGATTTGGGCAGGCCACACTGAGACGCTTTGGGGTGGTCTCACTGACACAGTTTAGAGTGGTCTCACTAACCCAGTTTGGGAGGCCTCACTAGCACGGTTTAGGTCGTCTCACTTGCACGTTTTGGAAGCCTCACTGATCCGGTTTGGGGTGGTCTCACTCACACGGTTTGGAGTGGCCTCACTCACACGGCTTGGGGTCCCGTACTAACACGGTTTGGGGGGACTGACTTAGGCTAACAACGGCCTGCATTATTGAGAACAGCTTCTAATTTTATAATTATATTCAAGGATATTTATAATTTTATATTTAATATTTGCAAGGAATCCCTACGTTGACTCCTAGGGACTATCAGTTTAAAGCTTACCAGTTTGCGAAACTATTACTATTGGAATGTTTAAAAGATTTCTTTTTCATTCAAAAAATCTATTGTCTGATAATTGGGTTCATCGGTCCAAGTTTGTCGGCGATTTTATTGTTTGCTGGTTTGTTTTTAGCAAAACAAAATGTAAACCATTCCCTGAAGTGGACAAGGCTTGACCCAACTACCATTTTTTATGAGGAAATAAATTTTCTCAACCTCATTTGGTGGGATCCAAGCTTCGAAAATAGATAAAACAGATTTATAGTAGAAGTCACTTACCTCCGCTCATTGCGATTCACTGATCGTTAATACGTAATTCAGTTGAGAGAGCGTCGACACGCCATTGTTTAAATTTGATCACTACAATTTTTAATATATTAACGTTATACTTAAGGCATATATCCATCATTACTGATCCTAAAGTAAAAAATATATATATTGCATAGATGCCCATAAGGATGAAGATGTTACTCCTTAAAGGCCAGACCTTCCCAAGCTATAATTACCAACCTCTTCACCTTCGAGGCCACGCACTCCCAATTATCTCTTAGCTTCAGTGGAGACTTGAGAGATTTTTTACGAAAATCGGTGAAGATTTGGAAAAATTTTTATAAAAATTGGAGCAAAATGGCAAAAATTATAGGGATTAGGAAAATAGGGGAAATTTTCTGACCGGTTATTCTTACCGGTTTCCCGGCCAAGTAAGAAAGTTGTGCCTATTAGAGAAGGCGTTGACAGCTTGAGAGTCGGAAGCGTAGCGGCCGATAAAAATCATCGGCTGGTTTGGTCGATGATCAAAACGTAGTTGCATGGCTGGAATACGCAAGCAAAAGGACAGCAAAAACATTCATAGCTCTGGTAGTTTGTGCGAGTCATGGATACGTGACTTAAACGCAGCTGCAGTGCTAAGTGCCGTGACGACCGAGTCTGGCAGTGCGTTCCACATATTGATGACGCGTTCTGAGTAGAAATGACGCCGACATAGAAGCTGTGGTGTTGACGGTGGCTCCAATTTGTAACAGTTTTGACGTAATGGTTGATATGTGGAGAGTTTGAACAAGCGCGAGGGATCATAATCAACAAGGTTGTGAATCATTTTGTGTACCATAAATAAGGTCAGCTCGCAGTCGTCTTGCACGTAAAGTTTGTATTCCAAATGATTTGAGGCGATTCTCATAATCCAAATTACGAAAGGCAGGAATCAGTTTGGTTGCGCGGCGTTGCACGCGTTCCAGCAATTGAATGTTTCTTGTGTAATATGGACACCAGGCCGTACTGGCGTACTCTAGCTTGGAACATACAAGCGCAAAATATAACATTAAAAACACGGGGGCATCCTAGTACCGGATTGTGAGCGCGAGAAGTCGCAACGTGTTGTTCACCTCACCTACAATTCGAGAGCAATGTGAAGACGGTTTTAGGTCTGAAGTAATAGTTATTCTCAGATCCCTTAAAGTATCCACGCAGGGGATTAGCTTGGTATGAATGATGTAATATATACTAGGTTACGATTACCAAAGTGTATGCGTGCAAATTTGTCGTAGTTGAACTGTACCATCCATTTCCGAGCCCATTCTTCTAGTGATGTGATATCGTTCTGCATATCGTTCGCCCCTAGCCATGGCGGCGTCGTTGCATCAATGCGGCGCAGAATTTTTGTATCGTTTGCAAATTTCCATGTTGTACTACTTACAGCATCAACAGAGATCGTTAATGCAGAAGAGGAATAACAGGGGCCCGAGCACTGTGCCCTGTGGGACACCCGATGGAACTGACACCATCGGAGAGCGTTGCCTATTGACGACAACAGCATGGGTGCGACCAGTCAAGATCCAATTTAACAAGGGGTCTCTGATACCGTATCCATATAACCTAGCAAGAAGCCGTGAGTACGACACCCGGTCAAATGCTTTTGAGAGGTCAAGATATATAGCGTCAGTACTGTCACCTTCTCCTATAATTTTAATGACAGAATGAACGAAATCTAACAGCTGCACTTTGCAGGAATAAAACCGAATTAAGCTTGTGACCAAAGCCAATTGTCCGTGGCGTACAGCATAAGTGGGTTTTGATTACTTTTTCCACGACTTTGCAGCAACTTGTGGATGTCAGACTAATAGGGCGGTGATTGCTGCTGCTACTTTCTTGTGGATCGAAATGACTAGTGCGAAAGACCACTCGTCTGAAATGGTCGATGTATCCATTGATAGCTGAAACGGTCCGCGAGGAAGAGCATTTCTGTAGCACAATATTCGCGATACTGGCGTTTGGTAAAATTGGGCAACATAATGTGTGTCTAGAAAATTCAAATTACCGCACTGGGGTCAACCCTTTTCCGGTATGCACCCCGTCGTCTCTGCGCACTCCCTGTCGTAACTCTCTACAGAGTGCCTTTTTTCGCCTGCCGGAACAATCCAACCCTTTAGCCGATGCCATGAACCTTGGATAGCTATAACATATTGGCCATACATGCTCATATGGGATTATCCACCTTGAGGGCCGCCGCTACATCCCTCCCAGGGGGCCGGTTGACTGCCCCCTTCGACGAAAGAGGCTTAAGGCCGACACTCCGCCACGAGGACCTTGCTATCCCTGAGACTTTGGACGTTGAGTATTTATGATGCTGCTTGATGAGAATTTTCAAGAATTCCATGTAATTCGACAGAAAACTGAAAGCTGAACGATGCTACGTTCATCCAATCATCAATGCTGTTTTCACATTAATAGTGCTTTGCATTTTAAATTTTATTTGTTTTTTAACATATATTTGTATATCTTACAAAGTTGTGGTAAAGTGATTGCTGTGGCCTCAATTTTAAACATCACTTTTGAGAAATAAATATTGCCTGCTACTATATTCATTGATCCCTGAAGCCTACATTCATTGATCCTTGAAAATTGATTCATTGATCCCTGAAATTCAGTCAATGATCAATGAAGTCTACATTCACTGTTCCCTGAAAATTGCTTCATTGTCCCCTGAAAATTGATTTATTGATCCTTGAAAATTGCTTCATTGTTCCCTGAAAATTGATTCATTGATCCCTGAAAATTTCAATACCTATTAAGAACCAGATTCCATGTTTTGCTTACATCGAAAAGATTTACACTATGTTATGAAATCCATACGAATCAATACGAACAAATCCGCAAACATTAACACCGTATACTGATGCTAAATAGTCTTGAAATTTAGTTTTTTTTTTCAAATTTTATTCTGTAGAAATGCGGCTGATCTCAAAAACCCACCCACCGTCATTGGCTAACTTTCCAAAAACCCTTTCGAGGTGTTCTTTAGAGACCAAGGAAAATTAAAGTTGACCTATTTATCGCTTAATAGTTAACGTCGTTGTTGTATATTGTCGTCATGTTGTACTACTATGAAATTGTTTATGTAGTTCCTATGAAAACAAAAGGCATGCTCTTGCTTTTAAAACGCTTGTAAATAGGGGTCACAAGGCATAGGGGTCAAAGTTCTATCGGCTTAGGGAGAGGGGGATACTAGATGGGCGTCAGGGGGACTTCATCGGAAGGAAAGTAAATATCTGAAGTTTTTGGAAATCAAAATGTTCGCACAGTTTTGCCAATTTTGGATAAGTTTTTCCTAATTTATCCTGTTCTTTTTACCAACTTTATCCCAATTTTTGTCAGTTTTCCCAATATTTTTGTCAATTTCATCCAAAATTTTCCGTGCGCCTTCGGTGCGCGGCGGTGCGGAGGGAGTAAATGTGGGTTGGAGGTCCCCTTAACGGGGTAAACCCCCTCCCCATCGATACATATGAAACAAATATATATATATATAGAAATGTTAACGTTTAACAAACTATTGTAAGTCACGTGGTAAACTACGGCCTAAATTTAAAATCTTTAATGGCGTGTTCGCACGCTCAAACTTTTTGAAACAAGTTTGAGTGTGTGAACACGCCTTAACGATTATTTTCATTTCGTAGACAATTCCTTTACCTTTGAAAGGTCGGACAATGTTGTTAAAATATTCTAACCGTTTGACCATGTTCTTAAATCAAGTTCCATGATAATTTAAGTTTAAAATCAGCAATTTAAGAAAAATTAGGGCAAGTTTTGTGTTCGCTCTGATATGTTATCCTTTAAGCCCAAATATTCTACGAAACCAATATTTTTTCCAACATAGAGGTAAAAATAGCTGCATATACTACCATTGGAAACTCCAATTGGATTTAATCTCAGGTCCAGTAGACATCTCTGTAAACGAAGGCCAGCTTTACGATTTAAAATCCGTTGTTAGAGCACCGATTCACTGTCGAGAAGGAACCCAAGAAAGTAACTTCTGTTCCTAATCCCAACATAAGTCGCTGTACCGGGTAATCAAACAGAGAAATACATGGTCTGTAGGATATGGCTTAGCAGTTTCTCAGAAACTTCCTCCGATCTTCAAACGGTTTGCAATAATACCATCAAGTTCTAGCGAAAACGTTTAAAATATATAGTATTATTGTTGTTTTTTCGTTTTAACAAATTAGCCTATCGCTCAGACTAACCCATAAATAACCTAAAATATTACTCTTTTAAAATATTTATTTATTTATTTAAATTTTAAATTCCGTTTCCAGTTTTACGGCTGCTGCCAAACAGGTGTGCTTCAATTTTATAGCCACAAACGGAAGGAAAATAGAACTCTAAAGCGTATTGTGGTAAAGCTGGGCATATTTAGATTTGTTCTTATGATGCTCGGCTTCAGGTAGGTGGACCATATTTAGGTTCGTACCCGGTGGGAAGGCTAATAAATCAGGCTAAATTATTAGTTCTATAGCAATTATAAAATGGTTTAGCCATATTGGCACGTCGTAATGCAAAAACCATTTATACCCGGAACAAATCCATTTGTTTGAATTCGATGTAAAACCTACGCAGAACCTAAAAACCTAAACCCTACAAAGAATTGCAGTTTTACCATTTGGAAACCAGAAAATTCCTGTTTTTGCGTTAAAAATTGTTTGACTCGCTTCACAGGTTTACAAATTTTATTTCTGATATACGATTTGCGAAAGGATATATTTTAATTGTTGTTGAGAAAATGCTATTTTCAACTGTATGACAAAATTCATTTTTTCCAGCGAGTCTCAAATTTCCCTTTTTTGGTTGCCCATGAGTCAAAGATCTTCCCATGCGTTGAATGGGTGTCCCACTTAATATCGAATATAAAATATTATAAATAAAACAAAAAAGTTAAATCTAGTTACTTGGTCATACTGATTCGGCAGAGAATATTCTAGTATTGACAAGTGGGTAAAATGAGCCTAATACGTATGGATTATGTTTTGCACAGACAATATTTTAGGTACCCAGTGTGGTGGTAACGGGTCCGACCCTCTCTCTTCTCCGGTTTTGATTTTCAGGTTTCAAAGCCATCAATCCATCCACGACCGCAATCCCTCTCCCGAAGCTCATTGCAATTAGGAGAGCACAAATAGAAAAGATTCCAGGGGTAAATGAAGAATTATGAATAAAAACTAAGCAAAATTTTTGATAACTACTGGCCTATGCACACAGCCCCCGTCCCAGGTGTGACGATCTACCCTAAAACGACGATGGGTCAGCCGACGGGTAATATAGTTGTAATCTTTACCCATATGAGGTTTGAAGACCGTTATAGATAAGATAAATTAATAGTAAATGCAAACATTATAGTTCAAGGCATTTTACATACTCACACAGGGACCCAAACATAGTATTTTAGAATTTGTGTGCTCCTTTAATAGTGTAACCATGAAGCTATTTCGGTAAGCGCAACCGCTAAATCAATCCCTAAAGATCATTTTCATGCCATTAATCTAACCAAATAATAACAAATCGCTCTCCGATAACGGTTTCAGACCCCATTGACCATATCAGTGTGTTTTCAAATTAATACGCCAACAATGTTGACTGAAAATAAATTTCCTTTGAGCCTTTTAACCTTTTAACACTCTGTTGTGACGAGGGGTAGCCGGCTTCAGCGGTTGGAAGAGTTCATCTTAGGGGAGAGCAGTCCGGGTGTCGGCGTCGCAAAAACACCTATTCTTTCGGGGTCTGCGGATCCTCACTGGGTGTGTAGCGTGGTAACCTCAAGCAGTGCCTGATGCCATACTTCGGCATGCATGCTTTTAACAAAGGGTCTGAAATATAATTTAGCGGACACAAGAACCTTGCATCCCACTTACCCAGGCAGCTCAATTTTATTTTACCTTTTATAATTATTTTCATTATCATACCTCGAAAGTGAAAAAAAAACCTTAGAGAACTCGGTCCATGTAAAAGGAATTGTTAAAAAACTACGATTTAAAATAAAGTGTTTACAAAATTTATATCCATATTTTGGTTTCCGATACTTATTTATCGGCGGCAAATCTACAAAGAGTTTTGTGAAGCCACGAAAACAATATTATTAATATCTAATATTAATAGATAAACCCGAAAAAATATTCTGGTTCTGCCAGAACAAAAACGACAACTACTGATAAGGATCTGTTTGATAAAAATTACAAGATGCGATGATGATAATATTATCATGTTCTCGAAACATTCCGCATTTTGTGTTTTATAGACAAATTTCTAAGAGACATGTGTCCACAGGGTCCAGGTGATTAATCCTTTCATGCCTACTAGTTGCAAATGGACCTAACGCACAGTGCGAGTGTTTGTGTTTACTGAGTTTGTCGTATGTCGTTCGTTTGAACGTGCGTTGTTATTCGCTCATGTTGTGGGGTTTGAGAATATTGAGAATTCGTCATATATATGCAAAGAGGCGACTCTGGTCTCGAACAGACCTCTTTTGGGGGAGAGAGATAACTGCTGGTCCAGAGACCATGTGGGCTATACCTGAAAGGATGGTGGGACCATTAACTGATTTTCAGGGGGTCCAAAACATCCATACATAGGTGAGCTCCGAAGTACTAAGGGATGTAGTGGGTGGTTAGGGTGCGGTCGCCTCCAGGGGGATGAGCCGGTCGGCGGGGATGAGGTCTTCAGAGGGGGATAAATGTTGAAAATTTTTTGCGAATCAAAACTTTTCGTTATTTTTGACAACCCCCCTCCATGAGTCTTGCCAATTTCCCTCCAGTTTTGCCAATTTCGCACCATTTCTGTTCATTTTACCTCATTTTTGCTTAGTTTTATGAACATTTTCTGCGCGACTTCGGCACGAGGGAGGAGAGGATCGGCGATGCCACGGGGGATGGGTCCAAACCTCAGGGTTATGTTATCCGCTCCGTCTCGGAGCATATATGAATTATAATCATGATATCTATACGCATATGAAGTGGAATAAGGCAAATTATTCGCGATTATATACATGTGATACAGAAACTAACAGTGATTCTAAATCGTATAGGTTCCGCCGAAGTCTTATGTCCGCTGTACGCCGGAGTCTATGTGCAAGCCGGAGAAAAAAATTTCGGCCTTCAAAATCTGACAGGGGGTGGGGCGGCCCCTCCTCCCTCCCTCCCTCTGAAACCGCGTAGACCAAATTCGCTTCGTTCATCCTTTACTCAGAGTCCTGAGGTTATTTGTAAAAAACGTTCAGAAAATGCCATCACATCTATAACATTATTGGCGATTACTTTGTATTTAACGATTATAAGTCCACGTTTTTAAAATTAAACAAGACGGTTTGTACAACATTTATTACAAATTTTGTAAGAAATATTTGCTATATAATATATTAATAACTGCCACATATAACAAAATGTGTAAATTTTTGCACAATTTGTAAGACAAATATTTGTGACAGGCAGTTTTTAAGGTACTGTTAGCCATCGGGAGGTTTTGTTCCACCGTGTTTCGTCAAAAGGACAATTTCAGCCCCTAGATTTCTTGAGGGCTCAATGATTCCCTCGAAATCAAGGGAGACAAATTGTCCCTCCACAAAATCGAAGGGGAGAACCCCCCTACGAAATACAGAGGGGACACATTCCCACCACGAAATACAATGAGACACTTGAACTGTCCCTCCCCCCATGAAATACAGGAGGACAACGCGAAACGAACCGCGACATCCCTATAGGGTTAGCATACAAAGGTGTGATACCCTTCAGCAAAATATCACCAACCCTTCGGTAAAAACAATAGTCGACGATATTTAGAAAACTTTTGGATATTTTCCCAAAATTTAACAAAAACGTTATACCCAAGTTCCCAGCCAGGAACCCATGCCCAAGAACGTAACGGTAGTCTTCAGATGTAGGCCAAGAACATAGCTCCGGTCTAATCAGATGGTCGAAGAACCCGAGATATGGATTTGGTGACGCCAAACATGCTGGGGGTAAGTCAAACGTATAAAGTTTAAAACCTACATTATGGGTCATAAATCTGGATGAGGTATGGCCGAATACGACCACGATGTACCGCGATGAACGAAAACGTCGAAAAGCCGAACAATAACACACTCTCCAGGAGAGTCGAATATATATCATCGAGTAAAACTTTGTTATAAAATATTGTAATCTTAAACAGTAAATTCCGGCTGATCATCATATGCGCCGATAAAATTTTCAAAAATACGGATACGCTGTTCCGCGGCGTCCACATATCTTGATGTGCTCCAGTCATAATCAAACTCATATCAGAATTGATCAATGTAGTGCTGCAGCAACCAGTTTAGCAACACCTAAAGGGGCCTCGGGCCTTAAGCGACCCCATGTCTGATTTAAAATGGGCAATCTCTGAGAAGTTTACCAAAGACTGTAATACTACTGAGCTGGAACCTCAATGGGTGCCTACAGAGTCCTATTGGAGGGTTTCGAACACCGTTTCGCATAGTTTTTGCGAAGCCTAGTGGAGAACCCCAAACACCTTTGTCCCCGTCCTGTGTTAATGTACAGAACTGTAACCAATGCGACATTTCCACGTCATTTGGAATAGGAACACAGCAATTGTACTATACCGAAATTGATATTTTCTGAACCAGCTCATCGAGCTGTGTAGAATAATGCCAAAATTATAGCTCCCTGTTCAGTATTATTAAACTGTAATGCCCGTTCGGGGTATAATTAAAACGACCAACACGACGAATGAGTCCAAACTAGAGCTAGCCGACAGCATAAAATACCTACCAAAACACTATAGTATGGAAGAGACCATATAATATATACTGGTAGAGACATCCAGGGTAAACAAAACTTCCACACACTATGTCCTCTATGACATCAAAGCCGCATTATACAAGTGAAATTAGAATAATATCTGCACTTGGAGACTGAAAATAGCAAATTGAGCTTCAGTCACTATAAACCCAACAATTTTTAACCTATAAGTATATAAATTTCTTCATATAATGCCTTACCATCGCAATATAAAGAATCGCAGTATAAAAGAAGCAAGAAAATAATAAGAGAAAAAAGTTTTAATAAAACTTATAATACGGAAACTAAAACAATAATTATCTGCCAGCATTGAGCTAATATATGTATAACAAAGACGAATGAGGGACAGGGGGACTGTGATGCTTTTACCCATCAATAAGGGGCGTCTTACGGCACATTTCCGAAACCGTTTGGGTTAATAATAATGTTTAGTAAACATCAAAATTTTTTGTATAAAAGATATTGTTTACGGAATTTTTCTATCATAAAGCGAGAATTTCATGTTATTGCTTCATCTTTGCCGGGTGCTTTATCGTGTCGTGCCGTATCTGTATATTTATTCGGGTTATCAGATCCATAAATTGAATACGGATCCAAACAGTCACTGTATGACGCCACTGTAAATCACAGCGTACAGCTTTGATCGGGATCAATATCGGATAAATGTCAATATTCCGTATATCGAGGCGGAAAGTCTCTGTTCTCACAACGACTCTGTGTGATTTCGGCTTTCGGCTTGACATTCTGCTTTCGTAAAATACTCATTCATTGCATGAGCGTAGCCCCATAATTCAATTTAGCAGCTTAAATTAATTTAAATTTTCACTAAAATGTTTGTTTAAAAATCAATTTCATGAAGCTAATTCAAATTTGACTCTCTGTTTTCATTGTCCAAGTCAAGTGTTGTATCTTTAAAAAGAACAGTCCGCCGACTTAGCCTTAGGCTTTGTATAATCAACTTATTTATAGGGAACACAGCTTGGGCTTAGGCTTAGTATATTGACGACGGTGAAAGATTAAGTCCCTCAGATTAACTGTGGTTATTTTCATTTCATATATACATTATATATATATATAAACAACTAATGTCACGTGCAAATTTTAGACAATGCTGAAATTTCTAAATCGCCTTGTTGATAATTATAATATTTCAGTGGCGGATCCAGGGGGGGGGGGCGAAATAGACGGCCGCCCCCCCCCCCCAAGATGGATTGCATTTTAAAAATTTTTTCTCGCTCTAAGATTGATAAATGCGTTAACCTGGCGGTGGTCCAATTTTTCGCTCTAGCTTCTCGCTTCGGTTGGCTCGGAGGATCTGTTCTAAGAAATTTTTACTTCAACGATTCACTTTTCCACCAAAACTCTGGCTTCTCGCCTCGATTCGTGGATAGCCTTGTTAACAAACAATTAGTTATCTTTAACTTTTTTCAGGGATTTTAAATGTGCTCCGTTGCGTTTATATAAATCGTCATATCTAGTAACAATGTCTCAGCCCTCTTCTAAACGCCATAAGACTATTGCTGACTTCTTCTCACAAGGCAAATCTAGTAATGAGCCTGAAGCATCTACATCTGCGGCTGCGGAGGGACCACCTTCACCGGAAGCGCCGACAACAGTGCAAAACCCTCCGCCTGATGCCGAATCTACGGCGGAACCTACCGATTTTCCTTTGCCGGCGTCTGATTTTGGCTACATCCTGCAGAAACGAGCAGAGGGAAAGGCGTTGACAGATAACGATGTTAACGAGGCGCTAAATTCATCGTGGAGGCCTACCGCGAAGACTGAGTTTCCGTCATCGGAGAAGAAGACGAAGGGAAAAACGGAAACCCGCCGCCTCAATAAATCGCATATGTCCAGCTATCCATGGGTCACAGTAAGCAGATTGATCGGCTACCAGGGTGTGTGGTGTTCTTATTGCGTCCCGTTTGGCCAGGAAAAGGGTGGCGGTTGGTCTGCCAGGGCATGTGGAGGCGGGGGGCAAAAGATGGGAAAGCTCGTGGCGTCTCCGCTCGTGAAATTTGACGATCTCACTGGCAAGCACGGTGCTTTGACGGCTCATCACAAGTAATTTTGCTTCGCTTATAATTACTTCGCTTACAGAAGACATTATTCTGACAAAATTAAGAAATGTTTTTATATGACAGTTTTCTACAGTTATATTTAAGGCATTAAGGCATTTGAGTGTTTGATCCATTGGACAAATAAGGGGTTGAAACGGTATATTGAACCAACTCAAATGATCAACTAGCATGGGCAGAAAGCTATGATTTTGAATTTATCTTTCCTGTTGTTTGGTAAATGGAATATGTATTATCACTGTTGGGTTTACCCTATGTAATACCAACCATTATTGGCATTGAATTGGCATTTCAAATACATTTTCAAATTTTTGGATTGATTGACAGGTTATAGGAATTAAAAAATAACTCCAGCGCCCAAACGCTATTTTTGACGTATGAATTCGCTGTTTTAGAGTATAAAAAGAATTGCTTTTAAAGAATTGAGTGCCTGCACAGAATAAAATCTAAAATAAACTATAACGCGTAGTCGGATTATCAAATGTTATAAGATACAATCCACATTACAAAGCAAATTTAAAATAAATATATATAAATATCTGTAAGTACATTAAAGTAGCACAAAGCAAGAAAACTTAAATATTTACTACAGATGGAATATTGAATATTTTAAGGAAACACGAAATTGCAGACAGTAAGTTGCACCAATTTCAAATTCTACTTCACAGGGATGCCGCCAGGAAATTATTATAACTGGGGTGCAGGGCACGCATGCCTTGTGATGGGGTTAACTCAACCTAGTGGTCCAGCTGCTGCAATGCCTTTGTGTTTCTAACCTTTTGCCGAATTTAAATACCGAGTCTTCACATCCCCTAACCCAAAAGGGTTCAAAAATCAATGGAAAATACACTAAAATGTAAGAAATGGGCGAAATTCGGGGAAAAATTGGCAAAAATAATTTGAATATGGAAAAATTTCGAAAATTTATCCAACCCTGACTACCCTAACCCCGCCGACCGGATGCTCTCCCTAGGTGGCCGAAGGCCTCCCTCCAGAAGTAGAACCTGATCATCAAGCAGGTGTGCAGAAAACCTACTTATCGAAGTTTTGATAACTTCGCTATTATGATCATAGGGCCCGATTGGGAGTATTGGGACTATTCTACTAGGGTTGGACCCTGCTAAGCCATGCTCTTCTCTGAGGCTCCGCCCTATTCCCTCCCGTCGCCAACCGCCGACAGCGCGAGGAAAATTTTGGTATTTTATAGCAAAAGTTAAATTTAGAGTAAATTTGGGATATTGCAAGGAAAAATTGGGTATCCGACATTGATTATCACACCGCCGAGTCTATCTGCCCAGTAAGCCTATCAAATTTGCGCAACTGTGAAATTGGTGTGTTTTAATTAGTGAATAAAACACATTGTTGTGCGCGAAATCGATCGATGAATATGATGATGTGCGAATAAAATATGTTAGTTTGAGCAATCAAATTATATCTAGGTTCAAACTAAAAGTGACGGTATTTGGTGAGTTATGCAAGTGACGGAATAAAATGAGTTTACCCAAATATCCTGGTTAATGGAATGAAAACGGCTGGCTGCTCTGACAAAAAATTGTTGTAATATAAAGCTGTAGCTGTTTATGATAGGACGTATTTCTTGATTTTTGACACGTCACCTCTTCGAAGAGTTATTCGGCCCATTTGCGCAAATAATGTTGGCAACACTTTTTCCATTGAACTTCTGTTGCAAATCATTTCTAAATCCGAGAACAATCAAAACAAAAACTAACAGTTGACAAAAATTGCAAATTTTTTTCGGAAATACAAAAACATTGAATTTTACAGAATTATTTTCGAAATGTTTTTTAAAAACTTCGAAATCAAATTTTTGTATTAAATCCGTAAATTTTTTCAGACGATAGTCACGACCTGAGAAATGAACAAAAATTCCGGTTTTATACAAATAAGTAAGCCTCAGAAGTCAATGTCCAATGGATTGCTGCAACTTTGTGGAATATTGGGGGTTAGTAATCTTGGATAACTGTGTGACCGTCGGCTCCAAACAACGCACACTCCGACAAAACAAATCTTAAATCAGGAAATATCGCCACAGCAATTGCTATCGAAACCAAAACCTATTTACAGTTGACTAAACATTTCCGGATTCAAAATTATTTTTTAAAAAGCGAGCGTTGTCTAAAACTTGCGATCAATCCGATACCGCTGTTGCTTTTCCCCAAATCAATTTTGATCTCCCATGACAGTCATAAACGTGGTTGAAAACTTTTACTATGAATCAATATTTTGAAACAAGAAGTCCAAAAAGAAAAGAAAATTGAAAACAAACCCCTTTTGGAAACGTTGGGTGAGAAGCAACGAAAGAACTATGTTTCAATACCGAATGAGACTATTTCTATAAACTGCGGGGCATTATTCCAATACGCCTGGAATACAATCGATAAAGTAGTCGTTCGGTTCAAGTGAAATAATATGGCCTGGGTGAGTGTGATTCTTTGCTTGGCCCTTTACAGTGAGTGTGAAACGTAGAAATAATTGTTTTTAGATATTCTTTTTCAAAAATATAAATGAAAATAATTCCAATTTTTAAAGCAACGCCACTCAATAACCCAAATATTGTGCATCGTGACATGAAAATTATTTATGTGTCAATAAAATATATTTGTTCATTTTATAAGACGTTAGACCCTCAGTTTGTGGTAGGTGATGGAGAAGCTTGGCTCACATTTTTGCCTTCATATTCGTAAGAAGCCGCATTCACACGCCGAAACATTCATTGTATTTACAACAATGAAAAATACATGAAACAACAGTAACTTTTAGAAAAATAAGATATATATACAACAAATATATAAATATGTAAATATAAAATATATTTAAATACATTATTTCATATTGAATATAAATATGAAATAGAAAATTATTCAACTTAAACGTTTTTTCTATGTTTAAAATAAAAAACAAATATAATTTATAACAAAAGTTTCGGTCGATGACCTCTCCGAATAAAAACTATGGCTATTCAAAAATTAACGAACAAATGTTCAGTACACAATTTGTGCAAAATTAAACACATCAAACTTTTTACAAATTTCATAGGTTTATTATTAATGTGTAACTTTTGAAATAAAAACATTTTGAAAATTTCTATTGTAAGGAACACTTTACTTAAGCTGTGTTCAAAAATTTAGTTAATTATTTTTGCTCAAAATTTGAGCTCAAACAAAGCTCAAAAGTTGGGAGCATCTTTTTTAAGCATTTTTGGTGAATTTGAACGTCTGAACACTGTTTAAATTTTTCAAGGTCGAAGCAATTTTTAAATTTTAAATTAAATGAAAGAGTATCATATGAGCATATTTTCTGGGGTAGGTGGGCTGAACGATCGCCCTATAATTAGGGTAGAGCCCTGAAAATACTAGATGCAAAAGCTCCAGCCTCAATGAAAGAGTATCCATATGAGCATATTTTCTGGGGTAGGTGGGCAGAACGAACGCCCTATAATTAGGGTAGAGCCCTAGAAATACTAGATGCAAAAACTCAAGCCTCAATGAAAGAGTATCATATGAGCATATTTTCTGGGGCAGGTGGGAGAACGAACGCCCTAGGTTGATTTTTTGCTCTGAGGAGACGATGTCTGCCCCCATTTCATGGATATATGTGGCCATAATATATTTATGTTTTAATATGTAAATAAATTTTGTGTTTATATAAATAATATTTAAGGATAATATATTATATTTAACACGTATTATATAGCGATATATAGCTACACGCATAAGACTCTATATGTTTTATAAGGCACATGGACAGCGTCAGATGTTAAATCAACTGTAGTCATAATAATTAAATACGACGTTAAAGACTCATAAAAACATTTGAAAACATCATGCCTTTCAAGCAACGATCGAAGACTAAATATATTACTGAGATGTGGAGGCTATTTTAAAACGGAAATTGAAATTTGAATTAATAAATTCGATAAAATATAATTAAAACATGAGAAAGATGCCGCATCAATGAGATATTTAAATGGTTCGATTTGATGTTTGAGTGTAAAGCCGTAAACCGATTTGGTTTCGCTGTCTGTGGAATACTTGGTCCAAAAAACCGAAATTTAGGGCCAAATCCCGTTTATTGATTTAGGAAAAATCCACGATTGTTAAAATGGTGAGTAAAAATCTAACTTTTAAGAATTCTATTTTTTGGTTGAAATGATCAGGGGAGATCTCGAGGATCACAAAAATACCAAAATTTGCAGAATGTGACCATTTTTGGGCAAATGCGGGCTGGAGGGGCTCGATAATAGAAAAGAACCTCCACTTTTAAAGACATTCTGTTGTTTGAGTGCAATCGATGTAAAAATCTGAAGTTTTGAATCGCAATAATGTAGTTTTATGTTTGAACCATATATTTTTAACAACATATATAATTATATATATAATTTTTTATAATATACAGTTAAATTTATATATATATATATGGTAATATACACTGTACATAATACCTATATTATATAGGTAATATTGTAATTATTTCTAACAGAAAAATTTGGAAAACAAAATTTAACGACTAAAACACAATTAAAAATCAATTTTATTAAAGGATTTCGGCAAAACTTCCATCTCTTTATACGGTAATTAAAGTTTTAAAAGGGAAGCTTCGCATGGAAAACATTTCATTAAACTATCGGCAATTACTTTTAAAATTAGACATTAAAAACCGCCTTTACAACAGTTATAACAATTTAAAACTTTATAAAAATTATAAATATCACTAATGGCCAGAGAGGCAGTGGCGCGGCGTTCTCCTTGGGCCATAGCTCTACTCGCGGGGTCGTGGCTTGTTAATCTTCATAGCTTGCTTTTTGAAAGTAGTCCACGATTGAAAACTGCTCAAGTATTAACCAAGTAGAGAAGTTTCAAGAAAGCCTAAGTAAAATGGAAAGTTTATTTGGAAAATTAGTTTAAACTGTATGTGTCACAAATTATAGTTGAAAATTTTAAAACTTTATCACTGAAAATTTCAGCTGGTTATTAGAAAAATATGGAGCGGTGGCGCATTAGGCACCCCATACAAATTAATTTTGCCACTACCCGCCGAGGGGATTGCGGTATGAAGGCTCTGGGTGAGTTAAAGGGGCGTAATCTGTGTTCCATCTAAGACCTATAATTTAGGTGTAAAATGAATGCTGCGATAACTGAACACAAGAATATGACTATTATTTTGATGCAGCATGCGGTGCTCGGTCCACAAGGACATCGGCCCAGAAAGACATCGGTCCACAAGAACATCTACGCACAAGAACATCGGCCACAAAGACATCGGCGCAGAAGGACATCGACATACAAGGACATCGGATCACAAGGACATCGGCCCAGAAAGACATCGGTCCACAAGAACATCTACGCACAAGAACATCGGCCACAAAGACATCGGCGCAGAAGGACATCGACATACAAGGACATCGGATCACAAGGACATCGGCCCCGAAAGACATCGGTCCACAAGAACATCTACGCACAAGAACATCGGCCATAAAGACATCGGCCCAGAGGAATATCGACATACAAAGACATCGAAACACAAGGACATCGGTCAAGAAGGACATCGGTCCACAAGAACATCTACGCACAAGAACATCGGCCACAACGACATCGGCCCAGAAGGACATCGACATACAAGGACATGGGATCACAAGGACATCGGCCCAGAAGGACATCGGTCCACAAGAACATCTACGCAGAAGAACATCGGCCACAAAGACATTGGCCCAGAAGGACATCGACATACAAGGACATCGGATCACAAGGCAGGGTTGGGCACCGGAAAAAAACCAACGGAAAAAATGTTTTTTTCCGTTTTTTCCTACCGCCCCTCCCCGTGAAAACTGGAAAGAAACTATTTCAGAATTTTGGAGTCGAAAATATTGGCAAACCGTTTTGCAAAAAAATATTAAAGCCTTGAACATTATTTACACCCTTTTAAACAGCATTTACATTTCATGCGTATGATTTATATGTTAGAAATGGTGTAACTATGCCATCGACTAAATTTATAATCTTAGCATAAGCATAGCTTGCTTCCTCCACAGCATAAAGAACTCTCGCCCGATGGTAAATTTAAAATAAATAGGCGCGGTGAGGTACTGAGTAGAGCTACGGAATTTGTATCGAGCATATGAAGGCAGTAAACTAGGCAGACACAAGCCAGGCACACATGCCCACAGATACATATGGGACGGGAATTGGTTAGTGGTTACCCATAAAGTCAGCCCTCCCTCCAAGAAAAACCAAAAACCTAGGGGTTACACCCCTTGGTGGTTATCTACCACCATCCTACTCCATGCACCGGTCTGTTTACCTATGATAGATACCCGTAGGCATGTATGTTTAGTACCACTCGTGTCACACAAGGCACGCCATGTCGTAAACTAAATATCTCGACTGTTGGATCGTTGAGTAAAACCACAAACTCTATTGTGTTAATGCGCTTCAAGCATCACTTGCAGGGCTGGAAGTTTGACACCAGTTAAGAGTAAGTCTAACAATACTGAAAATTATAATGCTGCAATCGACAATTTTACACGTTATCAATGAACAATACTATTGTTGCAATAGTTTGTTAAGTTTTGAGTTGAAGATAAATACGCAATTGGTTTATCGCTAAATAAAACAAACATAGCTACCTGTTTAACCATAGGGCGGCTCTGCGTTGGAACCATTGAAACCTGGTCTGAACAATCTTAATGTTATATTATGTGGTCAATTGCTCGCCCGCAAAATCCCAATTTAATCGCCTTTAGATAACTGCTGTGTATGCCATTATACTTTTGTAAGTCTGAGCTTCGATAGTTACCAAGTATGCGTATCTTAGCAAGTTAATTAAAAGATACATTATGTTTTGCTTCTTTTTCCATGCTAATTTTCATTTATATACATTTTTCAATATATATCGCATTTATTTCAGTAGCCAATGCTTATATGCTGGCATGTCATACGAACTTAATAACCAACCAGAAACTATATATTTGTGCAATTCAGTGCATTGGCATTTTACAAAAAAATCCCAGCGCAGGTTCTGTCTCCAACGGCGCGACCATTGTATCAATATTAAATAGATGAAGACGTGAGAGATGCTTTGCAGTATATATAATATACCAGCAGCGTTTTAACATGCTATCACGCAAATACCATGCTGAAAAATATGAGTTTACGGTTGCCTATGAAGTTCTTTCTATGTGACAACATTGCAGTTTTCGACCTTTTTCAGTAATTCAGGCATTAATAATAAACAACGGAGATTCAATTTCGCATAAAACTGTGTTTACTGCTATTTTTCTAACAGGCTAACAAGTAAACAGCTAACAATAAATTTTACTTTTTTCCGCTTTTTCAGGTTTTTTCCATTTTTTCCAGAAAAAACCGGTTTTTTCGGTCCGACTTTTTTCCGGAAAAAACCAACCCTGTCACAAGGACATCGGCCCAGAAGGACATCGGCTCACAAAGACATCGACCAACGAAATATTGAAGCGCGAGGACTCTGTTGGACTGCGAAAAATTTTTTAATAAACTAATAATCGGTTCTAGTAACATTTGCATTCAGATTAGACATAGTAAAAGTCATCATGTTTTTGTTGAAGGCAACTTATTCAAAGTGGAGCGCCACAGCCTGCACTCTGCTTGACTACAACTGCGGCGTAGCAACTGCACAATAAATACATTCACGTTCATTTACCGCTGTATCTAAGACAACGAACCATTCAGCACTGATGTTTGTCATGTTTGAAACAGCTTGTTCAAAATATCCACCAGCCAACTTGCCGTTGTATTCGAGCCCGAATATCTAGCTTGCAAGACTAGTGCGCTACACCCAAGGCCACTACAAACTCAGTTAGTATATATGAAAGCAATAGGATGTATGTATACAAAAGTGCAGTGAGACACTGCTTCACTCCTGACGGAGCGAGCTACTTTAAGATACTTGGACGCAAAATATCACATCAGGTTCACCAAAATGAAAAGATCCACGAGTGATGGCCCAACCGGGACTCATAACCGGGCAAGTCTAGGACGCTGACAATACCCCCTACGCCACCCCCCCCCCCGATTAACTAGATTGATATGCGCACAACGTATGTTGCTGGGTTTTGATGAGTAAAAGCTACATCGTGAATTATTTGCGCTAGCTGTGTGATATAATGTTCACGAATATTTACAACCCGAATTTAAGTAGTGTAGATCACAAGATAGTGCAGGCAGCACACGTGACCCAGAATTCCTGTCCTTGAAAACAAATGTCAAGTGCTGCTCTGGTATCTCCTACTGCAAAAGCTTTTATTACCGCTGGGTTCTCCAACAGTTCATTAAAATATAAATTTTCCATTGAAGGGGGCGTAAACCAAGGTCACAATTTTTAGGACTTAGCACTAACTGAACCAAGAGCAA
>JASANE010003102.1:0-14183 GCA_030248225.1 Trileptium ribeirensis
AGATTAATAGTAAGCTTAGCGACTGTATGTAGAATTTTCTCATCAATTTCAGACGCGTTTTCGATGCCTTCTGCTATGGCCGCCTCCGTATCCAGAGACAAGCCGATGTCCTCGTTAATCGTTTCCAGCCTAGTGCGAAAATCATTGCTTAGTGACGCAAGTTTGAGCCGCCTCGATATCGATTGGGCCTACCCCGGCTGAATAAGACTCAGCCCGTTTGACTTCCTTGGTGACATTGGCTCGAAGTGCACCTCTTTGGTGCACGCGAAGACTTGCCTTTGCTGAAGCCATTACCCCAAAAAATGGCTGACGAATGTTATAGGGTGGGTGGTAACGTAGTCTCCCAAATACTTGGAGGGGAAACTATCAGAGGGAGATCCACGTCATTATCAACCGCCAAGAAACCCCACTTCACAAAACCCCGTAAATAGTTCAGTCATAGTGTCGAACTCGCCTTGCTATTCGAAAAATGTCCAAACGATGTCACTGTATCGATAAGGTTGAAGGACCATGTACACTGTTAACTAAACTGGGTCCGATTGGATTGAATTCTCGCCGAAAGTATGATTTTTCGATATTTATTCACGACTGATTAATTAAATAGTAACCGAAATTATAAAGTAAACATTAGTGTTTTTCGGTAACAATATAAATATCACGATTTAAAACAGACTAATCAGAAACAGGAAAACAGATTGTTTAAACCCCGACACAACTAACAAGTAGATCATACAAGTTATAAAGCAACGGTATGCTACAAAATCAATCAACTCAAATCTACAATTATCTGGAGCTCGTGTTTTCAAGTCCGCAAGACTTCTCGATAGAAAAATTACATGGACAGCATAGCGTCGTAACAGGTGATGTGCGAAGAAAGTGTAACAACTATCTCCTCCATAGAAATTGAATATTAGCCTACCAATTTGCATATGTCACAGTGAAACAACAGCCTATGCGTTAAGGAATTACAGCGGACATCCCCTAAAGCAAACTTTGCAATCGATTTAGAATAAAATTCATAATTATTTTGTAATGTTAGAGCTCCAGTGTAGAGGCACATCGAATTTCAGTGCAACCATTGGGTCCCACAACTGTTTCCCTTAGATTATAGCCTATATGTAAGTGAATTTCTGCTGAATTTTCTCAGAAATCTTTAAAATTGTTTTCAGTTAATAAGGATTCTTCGAATTTTATAAAAACTTATTCTCTATTAACGCAAGAAATAAAGTTATTGTAAGTGCGTAAAAGATGTAATTTCGTTGTTTTTAACCTAATTTAATGTTCCTAATCATAAAATAACATATAGCCCACTCAATATTAATGATGCCCCCCACCAAAACTGAATTTTATAAAGGTCAACTAATAATTTAAATAGTGTCTTTAATAAATTGTACCCATTCCCTTGTTGCCGGTAACGGATCTAAAACCCCAATATTCGGAATTGGGGGAAGTGGATTTCAACATAGGTTCGCCATAAATTTCTTGCACAATTCTGACAAAAACCAAAAGCAAACTTGCAACTATGCAAAAGTTGAAAACAATAATTTTCTGCTATGTTTTATATGCAGTCTGACAAATGACGAAAACATGTAAACTATTGTTTTTCGTTTTTCTGCATGGTAGCTTACGAAGATCTCAAATGTTCGGTAGTCGACTGGTTGGATGTTTATGCTCCCACGCGAAACGCGCGGGTTCGAATCTCTGGGAAAACCTATGCACTTTTTCAGTATTTTTCAACTCTTCTTTATTTTTTTATTCGGTATTTGGTCAAG
Organism: Trileptium ribeirensis; assembly: GCA_030248225.1. Lineage (NCBI taxonomy): Eukaryota > Metazoa > Nematoda > Enoplea > Enoplida > Thoracostomopsidae > Trileptium > Trileptium ribeirensis. The sequence continues at coordinate 1,773 of JASANE010003102.1, forward strand.
ATCCTCCAGGGACAACGATCTGTATTTTACAACCTCGAAACACTTTTTGGGATGCTGTTGATGGCCAATTTAAGTACATATTTGTTGTAATGATTTTATCTTATATGGCAAATTAATGTTTTGGTGTGTATGCTTTCGTATAATTTGTATGGGCATTTTGATGTGAATTTGTCGTGTACAAGTGTAATTCTACTGTAAAAATTGGATAAAATCTGTGTATAAGTGTGCTTTTGTGTATATAATTGTGATGTGTATAACGTGTGATTTTGGGTTGGCACATGGCAATGATGAACTAAAAGTTGGTTCTGGAGATGCGAAATCCAGTTAATTTGTCACAGTTTTTCTGTACAGGGCTGTCATTTTATGTTTTGATAAAAATTTGTCCGACATTGCTATGTACTTTTGAATTTATTCTTGCATTTAGTGTTCCCTGTGCATGCGTGAATTTTGCATTGCCATGTCAATTTGAGTGAGAAGTGGGGTGTTAAATTGGATTAATTTTTGGGTGTGGATTCTGGGAATTCAGAGCTAACTCAAAAGATTTCAAAAATTGAGCTAAAATTAGTTTTTTGTTTATGTGTTTGATTCCTTGAAATTGCTAGAAATTTGGGTATTTAAGAGGCTGAGCAGTTGCCTTGAAGCCTCAGTTGCCTCAAGATTGCTGCCAGTCGGGTAAGTGGCGCTGCCATCTTTTATTGTTATTGTTGTACTATTATTTAACGTTTGCTTATGGTTCGTTTACGTTAATTTGTGTGCGCCGTGACCTAGCCATGTCTCAACAGTCCAGTTTTGCTACCTGGGACAATCTATAGTCATGGCTGACTATTTGTTTTGTCCGCATTTACTGAGCTAGCTACGCTTGATAAGCTGGGAGTTATGGCGGACCAGGCCGGACAAATACATCAGTCTCGTGGCACTGCTGCTGCGCTGGACGGCTGCCAAAATTTAAATTTTCTGCATTGGACGACTACCAAAATTTAGTTTCCCGCGCTGGATAACTGCCAAAATTAGAGGTTACTGAGCTGGACAACTGCCAAAATTTGAATTTCCGCAAAGGGAAACTGCCAAAATTTAAATTGGCAACGTTGACAGTTCGAAAATTTAAATTTCCAGCGTTGGACAATTGCCAAAATTTGAATTTCCAGCGCTGGACAACTGTCAAAATTTGAATTTCCCGCGCTGGACAACTGCTAAAATTTTAATTTACCACGTTGGGCAGTTGAAAAAATTAAATTTCCCGCGCTGAACAAACTGCCAAAATTTGAATTTCCCACGCTGGACAACTGCCAAAATTTGAATTTCCCGCGCTGGACAACTGCCAAAATTTAAATTTACAGCGTTGGACAACTGCCAAAATTTTAAATTTACAGCGTTGGACAGCTGCCAAAATTTGAATTTCCCGCGCTGGACAACTACTAAAATTTGAATTTCCCGCGTAGGACAACAGCCAAAATTTAAATTTGCCGCGCAAGACAGCTGCCAAAATTTTCCTCATAACATCGTTTATGCATTGATGTATGTACGACCGATACGCTATACTGTCAGTTTGGGCTATTAAGGACATGCTACATAATCAGCACTGACTGATATAAAAGTCCACACAGTCACGGCAGACTGTCGCATATGTCCGTTGTAGTACCTACGTTGTTACGCGGACATGCTGATAGTCACCGCCCGTTATTAGGACATTAGTAAGCCACGGCTCATACAAGTTAACGTAAACGAGCCATAACGTCTCACTAGGCTACGGTCGTTTGGTGAAGCCGACATTACCCCCTGCACAGAGTTTCTTGGCATAGCTCTACTTCGACCCACGCTCGTCCCAAACTCGGCAGGGTAATGATATAACGTCTCACTAGGCTACGGTCATTTGGGGAGCCCGACGTTACCCCCTGCACAGAGTTTCTTGGCATAGCTCTACGGCTCGTTTACGTTAATTTGTGTGCGCCGTGACCTAGCCATGTCTCAACAGTCCAGTTTTGCTACCTGGGACAATCAATAGTCATGGCTGACATTTTGTTTTGTCCGCATTTACTTAGCTAGCTACGCTTGATAAGCTGGGAATTATGGCGGACCAGGCCGGACAAATAGATCAGTCTCGTGGCACTGCTGCTGCGCTGGACGGCTGCCAAAATTTAAATTTCCTGCATTGGACGACCGCCAAAATTGATTTCCCGCGCTGGATAACTGCCAAAATTTGAAGTTACTGAACTGGACAACTGCCAAAATTTGAATTTCCGCACTGGGAAACTGCCAAAATTTAAATTGGCAACGTTGACAGTTCGAAAATTTAATTTCCAGCGTTGGACAACTGCCAAAATTTGAATTTCCAGCGCTGGACAACGGTCAAAATTTGAATTTCCCGCGCTGGACAACTGCTAAAATTTAAATTTACCGCGTTGGGCTGTTGAAAAAACTTAAATTTCCCGCGCTGAACAAACTGCCAAAATTTGAATTTCCCACGCTGGACAACTGCCAAAATTTGAATTACCCGCGCTGAACAACCGCCAAAATTTAAATTTACAGCGTTGGAGATTCCAACATTTTAAATTTACAGCGTTGGACAGCTGCCAAAATTTAAATTTCCCGCGCTGGACAAATACCAAAATTTGAATTTCCCGCGTAGGACAACAGCCAAAATTTAAATTTGCAGCGCAGGACAGCTGTAAAGATTTTGCTCATAACATCGTTTATGCATTGATGTATGTACGACCGATACGCTATACTGTCAATTTGGGATATTAATGACATGCTACATAATCAGCGCTGACTGATATAAAAGTCCACACAGTCACGGCAGACTGTCGCATATGACCGTTGTAGTACCTACGTTGCTACGCGGACATGCTGATAGTCAGCGCCCGCTATTGGGACATTACTAAGCCACGGCGCATACAAGTTAACGTAAGCGAGCCATTAAATAAACGGTCTTCGCTGTGTTGAAAAATTTAATTATAAGTAAGCTTAGGATATTAAGCGTCAGTTAGGAGTAGCAATATACCCAAGGCTCACGCGGGCCACAATATGTTTACACAGCGAATTTTACAGTTCTAAGAATTCGCAACCCGGTTGGCAGCAATTATATAAAAATTAAGGGTCAGGGAAATTTGAGAATCGGGTTTATTTTGTGTTCTTTGAAATTGAATTATAAAGGTTAATTAAGCGGCTGCGCCGTTTAGATGAGGGCCTCAGGCCGCCTCACAAGCTGCGCAATCAATGTGAGTACGGTTCAGCCGTTTATGTGTTTGATGTGTGCAGAGTTTTTATTTGTTTTATTGTACTGAAAGGAAGAAATAAACGACATTTGTTGTAAGTGATGACACATTAAGGATGTAGGAATAAACTAACAAGCAGATATGGAAATCTCATTGGAGCAGTTTGTGTAGAAATTGTCGTAGAGTGGGTGTAATCTACGATGGGTCTAAACCCCACTGGGTCTACACTTACACTATACTGCACTGCGGATTTCCGGCGACCTCGCCCCGCCCCCTCCGGCCGAGATAGTCTCACCCCTGACAAACAATGGGTTATATACATGCAGAACATATTATGATATATTGAAAATTGGTCACATCTCTTTTTGGCAGTATTTTTTGGTAAAACTTTACAGCCGTCTTGTCAGCCAGTGCAAATTGTTCAGTAAACATGTATCTTCGTTGCGGCATTGCCAGACCTGATAATCTTGGTCTCTAGCAGTCTCAATTTCACGAGACTTTGAAAAAATAATCTCAGAAAACATTTCTCGATTAACTGTTATATGTGTACCTCTGCCTTTTACCAACTGACTTATATATCGTAGCCACTAAAACACGTGATACACATCCTCGCACGTGCAAAACTATAAAAGCACATTGATACGTTTATGAATTTACAGCCGCTGCGATTTTTGTGCTCGATATATACATTGTCATGTTTTCATCATGTTTATATTGTAATACATCATCGGAAGTCATATACCATCTAAAAAATACCGCAAACGTGTTTGAACAAGCTTTAGCACCACGCAATATTAAAATTTGGGAACTGATTCGTTTATAATCAAATTGCGTGCTTTAGAAATGACAACGATTAAAGTGTGACTGCTGCTGTTGGCGATTACTAATACAAGACGCCAAGGTCACGTGATTATTATTGCAGTTTGGAATTCTCCTGATGGTGTTAAAATCAGATCAAGAAAACAGATAGCTTACAGAAAATAGCTTAAAATGTTAGGAATAATACGCTATTATAGAAAGATATGAGAGACCGTATACATATTACCAGAACGGACCATTTACGGAAGCTGGTTGTAACTTCAGCACCGTTTCTATCCAGAATTTGGCTCTCTGTCATAATAATTATAAACTTTCTGCCATAGATTTGTAACAACAGGTACAAAAACATTGATGTCTACTTCATTAGTACAAATTCATGGATACTATCCCTTTGAACATTGGCTTTTAATACAGTGAGCAAAATATTGTAGGACAAAAAGATCTTTGGATGAGCCTATTTTTCAGTTTGCTGAGCGAAAGAACAGTACGTACATGGCACCTATGGTGCAAAAGGTAAAAATGAAGTATTCACAGCTTTTATATTCTATACAGTTCCCATCATAACCATGTGGTCAAACGCTATTCTTAATCCCTAAAAGCTCTGTTGAATTCCTGTTTTGGTACAGGCCGAAATAATACTTTACGGCTACTCTGTGCTTTTTACTCGAATGAATTCATAAAGGTGCGTTTTGTGTTACGTACATAACCTGTAGTATATTGTATGCACCTGATAGAGCTTCACGAATGTATGCATCGTTTAATGTGCATGCAGCTAGGGCCAGATTTTGTCAAAAATCAGCTCGTTGCAAACGGCTAACGTTAATACAGCCGATTCTGAACGTTTTGTAAACCTTAAAATTCAATTCCAAATATTTATTTAAATGTTTAGTTCTCGAGTTTACTGTGTAGCTTCCGCGAAACTTAATGAATAGTTAATGGGTTTTCGAAATAAGGTCAGGCTTCTGCGCTTTTTGAGTTTTCGAAATATTGAATGCAATTGATTTAAAAAAGATGGGTGAAGTCGTGTAACGAGCTTTCCCGGCTGAAGAAATCTGCAACAATATTGCTTTTTGTAATGCGCCAGTTCACTAAGTTCGTACACCAGGATTGTTCTTATGTCAAAACCGCTATCTGAATAGTTTTGTTAATACTAATGCCAGAATCACGACTGCAATGTGATGATCAGTGGCATAAATGAAGGGCACGCCATGTAGTTGCTAAACGCGTAATAGTTACCACTTGCCTAAGCTTATCGCCATATATAAACTTTAGACTAAGCCTTGTATATGTCGGAGGCTACCGTTAATGAACTCCTTACTATCTACTGTTTGCCACAATACGACTATCGTTTTTGTGGACTTCTTCGGAAATTGGAGTGCAGTAACAAAAAGGTTTCGCATACATCGCCGAAAAAAGAAAGACTCCATTATGCCCAATGATAATGCATAACATTCGAGGTTTTTGTTTGCGCAGTTTATTTTGGGGGTGGTTTTCAAAAATTTGCTTCAAGAACAGCAAGGTGTTATAGATTATTCAGATGAGGCACAATTATCTTATAAACACGTCGTCTATCCATGAATTTAATCCCAAAGTAGAGTATAGTAGCCCAATGATTTCGTCTAAATCATCTCTGATAAATTGTATGTGTACGACTTGTATGAGCATTCGAGGTCTTTTGTTTCCACGTGTCATTTTGGTGTAATTCGCGAAAAAATGCTCCAACTGGTCGCAAATTATTCAGATTACTGGCCATTATTTCAAAGACTAGGAGTGACTTCGAAGCACTCCATCTTAAATCGGTATTGTTAGCTATTAATAGCCAGTTCGTTCGAATCGGTAGCACTACCATATTTTAGACCGTTAGCATCAAATGTTCCCTGAATACACACAATAGTATTGAAAGCCACAGCTAGAGAACAATATATTTTGCTCAAAAATTGTTTTATGATTTTGCCTTTCTTTGCTATGTGGTTGTTGGTTAAATACAAAATGGTGTGTTTTCTTGAATTTATGGAGATATTTAATATCAGGTGATATTTAACTACACCTAAAATGTATAGTAATCGTATGGTATATCTCTAAGTTGAATAACAAATATTCTCTACAACCACAATATGGTTAAATACATAGCTATGCAGTATTTTAGCTTCATTATAACATCTAACGGGCGACTGTTAGGTGTCGGAGTCTAGTAGGCTACCAAGGTGTTCCCAGGGCTAAAATCATAATTTTTCTTATTTTTTAACTAAATATCTTATTACACGTCTCCCTAGGTTTTTAGTTTTCCAAAATTCTAAAATTTAATTTGCATAAATCTGTCATGGTTTTCTTATTTGCTATATACATGTAAGAGCTTATTTTTCCTTGTGAGTCTTAATCGAGATCTCGTGTGAATTGGTGACTCTCTGGAAGAGCTTTAGTTTAATGGATTTCTCGTTGTTTTTTCGTTTTATACAACCGGCTACTTAGCTAATTTCTTGCTTATGTTTTGTGTTTTATAGTGATTTATATTGCCGGTATTGGATCCGAGTGTATTTGTTAGGGGTTGACCAGGCTACCAAGGGGGTTCCCGGTTCAAGCCCGTTCCAAAATAATTTCTCAAAACCCGGTATGGAACATTTTTCATTTATTATACACCTCTCTCCCTTCTGCGTTCGTGGTTTTGGCTTTTCTTTAGTTTTTGCTTGTTTCAACGCTAATTTGCATAATTAACATTCTTTTAGCTAACATGTGTTAGTTTATGAATTCTTCAGTTTAATCGGTTTAGTTTTTGCTGCGGAGCAGTAAGCGATTTTTACGACTAGTTGCATAACTAGTTCCGGCTTTGTGTTCAACATAATAGTTTTACCGTATACGGTTATATGATTACTGTTTGCTATATACCTCGGTCAGTATCTTACTTATCTTACTTATCTTATCTTATCTTATCTTATCTTACTTATCTTACTTTTGGAGATTAACGATTACTTGGCTAATGGACTTTTATTTTTCGAACTTTATTCCTACAGCTTATGTGCTTTATACTACCGGCTTACGACCTCGATGGATTTTTGGTTTCTTGATTATATTAAGGATTTCTGATTGTCTTATACGGGAGGCGAACATTAATTCCAAGCGTTGGTGAGAATATTTCGAGTCAAACTTCACTCAGCCTTGTTACATAGTTAAACTTAATTACAATCTAACTTCACAAATAGGTATATTATCTTGTTAATAATTTACGTTATTCTTATTATTTTCCCAAGTAAAACCTGAGTTAGCACGAGCGTAATTTAACTATAACAGTATTGGAAATAACACGCGCCTAGCTGATCCGTCCGGCAGCGGGAACGTTAACATAAGGAAACTAACTAGCCTAATTCTATGGAATAGGTTAAGGTAATCAAATAAATGCACGAGTGGGACCGTCCGGCGGCTACGTACCAACCCAAAACGGAAAGTAATAATCAATTACTCAAGATATATCAGTGAACCTTCCGGCACTGCTAGCTCTAAGGAAACTAAATAGTGTAATTCTAGGGCAGAGGTTAAGGTACTCAGATAAACGTACGGATCGACCGTCCGGCGATCTCGTGCCAACCTCAAAAGAGGAAATCATAAGGAGTACTAGCGTAAATCTAAGGCAAAGGTTGAGGTATTCAAATAAACGTACGCATCAAACCGTCCGGTGTCTCGTACAAACCTCACGAGAGGATTTAGCCAATACATACCCTAGCTATAAGTACTAAATAACTTACTCAAAATAGCGCGCTCAAAAGTGAGTTTGAGAGAAAATACTTGGTAGAAGGCTTAGTCACGGAAATCGAGTGTTGTCAAGGTGCCACAAGTTTTTCATTCACGGAGTGTCGAGAATAATTGGAGTTCCAATATTAGAGCGGCGAAACTAAGTATACTGGAGGTGATCAAATACTCGGAAGTCAAAAGACAAGGTGCTTGCATAGTACATTACGCGGAACCGAACCGCATTATCAATTGTTGTGCGATTTATATACTAACTTTGAATAAAAATTCTACCTTCGGCTGGTTTGACTTTATATTGGAAACACGTATCCAGCAACTCGAATAGTCAATCAGCAACGCATAAGAAACAGAAGTATGCTGATCTAGATAACGCGCGCCAAGGAACAATCAGTAATTCCCACCGGCATACTACTGGCCACGCGTACGGACCACACATCTTCGAGTGACGAATCCCGTCCCAATTTAGTAATACAATAGCCGCCATAATAAATGGTAGTCCACCCCTACCCCAACCGAAAAAAGCAAAACCAACAGTATTAGAGATTAAGTTGTACTGACAGCTGGCTTTTTGGACATAAGATTCAACCGAGTGTGGTGGAGAGCAGTACAACAACAACAAAACGGTTTATTATACATATATATATTTATATATAGAAGGATAAAGCGACATGAAGTATAATAAACAGTTACGCCTGTAAGGGAGAAAACCTCTTACAACTGAGAAGAAAGAAATAATCGTTAAATTGAATTAAAGATTCGGTCAAACTGGAGGAAATTGCAAAATCAACTTTCGATAGGAGGTGTTTAAACAAGTTCGCATTTTGAGCTTGAATTAAAGGTGCGTTTACGAAAATTTCAGGAAGATTGTTCCATACATGGATAGCTCTGTAGCTAAAGCTGTGTCTTAAATAATTTGTACGAAATTTCGGAAGTAATAGCTTTCTAGAGTGGTCTTTAGTAGAGGTGTTAGTTGATAGCGTAAAAAGGTTTTTGCATGTATCAGTTTCGCCATTTATGCATTTGAACATCATGATCAGGTAGTTACATAAGCGCCTAAGTTCTAAGGGTTCTAGTTTTAGTTCTAGAAGTCGATCCTTGTACGAACGATCGTCCAATTTTAATCGATTAAAAAGTCGACGAGTGAAATAGCGCTGTACTCGTTCAATAGCATCTATATTTGTGAGATAACTGGGAGACCAAACTGGTGAGACATATTCTAGTATGAGCCTAACATAGACTATATAGGATTTTAATAGTACCTTGATATTGTTTGTTAAGAAGCAACGAAAAAGTATATTAATAGTTTTGTATGCTTTTGAGGTAATTGCGTTGATATGAGTTGTGGGTTTGAAGTATTTATTTAAATGAAGTCCCAAGTCTTTACACTGGTCCACCATTGTTAAAATAGTATTATGTATATATGTTGTATTGGAAACTTGGATTGTGTTTTCCCAAGTGTAAAACGTTACATTTTGGAAGTAATATAGAGAGTTGCCACTTGGCGGCCCACAAGTGAATTTTCTGTAAAGAGTGCTGTAAGAAATTTACCTGGGTCGCCACGGTCGACCCTCGGGCGATTCGTGGCGTATATCCATGGGCTTCCATGGAATGTTTTCATATTGTCTTTTGGCTGCAAAATAACGACCCAACACAGCAGCAACAAATCACACGCGGGCTTGAGTGACTGAATCATGGATTAACCGCTTGAATGTTTGTAGCGTAGGTGCTGTGACTGCTTGTTCTGATAGAGAGTTCCAGGGACCAATCACCCGATACGCAAAACCATACCGCCCAGCGTCCAACCTCATAGTCCGTCGACCTACCAGTTTGAGGCAATGATCGCGTGCTGATTGATGACCAAACCGAAATAAGCGATCACCCTCGAAATCAACAAGACCATGCAGTATTTTATACAGCATGATCAAATCCGCCCGGTGCCGCCTACACTCCAAAGACTGAAGACCCAACGCTGCCAAACGATCGTGTATTCCAGTGACCAGAATTCCTTTACTAATCGCGTGGCACGTTGTTGTACCCGCTCGATAGGAATAATGTCTTTACTGAGATATGGTCGCCATGCCGTTGACGCATATTCTACTGTAGGCCGAATCAATGACTGGTATAACATTTTAACCGCCTCTGGCTTTAGATTGACAAAAGTCCGCCTAACCATACCGATCAATCTTTCAGCTTTCAATGACACTTTACTGCAATGAAGCGTTGACTTTAGGTCTGTCGAAACGGTCACGCCTAAATCATTAATTCCTCTACCACAATCAGTCGGAATTACTTCATTGTCTGCAGTGTATACCACTGAATGTTTCCAAAAACCAAAATGCCCACGAACGAATTTTTTAACGTTGAATGCCATATCCCATTTCCATGCCCAATGGCATAGCCCATTAATATCATGTTGCATGTCACTCGTGTCTAAATCACTGCGTCGCCTATGCAATCTCCGTACCACCTTTGTATCGTCCGCAAATTTAAAAAAAATTTCCACCCCCAGACTCATCAATATTATCTATACGCAAAGAGAATAGGTCCCACGGCACTACCCTGTGGAACACCACTCAAAACATCAATGGATGACGAAATGTGACCGTTAACCAGCACCTTCTGATGGCGACCAGCCAAGAATTCCCTTATCCAAGACAAAACCAATGGATTCATATCATACGCCTTCAATTTAGCAAGTAGCCGTTGATGAGGGACTTTATCGAAGGATTTCCTAAAGTCAAGATAAACAACGTCCGCCGCGTCACCAGAATCTATAATGTTTCCCAAAAAATCCATGAATTCAATTAATTGCAATTCCGCAGATCGTTTACCAACAAAGCCATGTTGTGTTTTTTTAAACAGGTCATTAGTCTGTGCATGCTGAACCAGCGACCGGCGAATAAAGCGTTCTATCAGCTTGCACGTTGCTGAGGTTAAACTAACGGGGCGATAATTATCTGGTTGTTTAGTCGACCCACCTTTATGGATCGGCACCACATATGCTTCTCGCCAGGCAGATGGAATCGTTGCAGTCATCATGGACAGAGTGAATAGCTTAGAAAGTGGCACAGATAACTGCTCCCAACATTCAATCATAAAATCATTATTCATATCGGGCCCAGGAGCTGCACCTTTCTTCAGAAGATGAATTTCCTGTTTAACATCGTTTTCAGAAAACGTAACTGGTGGTGACAAGACCGAGCACCGTTGCCTAATGATCGGAAAATTAACATAATTTTCTGGTGAGAAAACTGTGGCAAAATATCGGTTGAACCCGTCTGCAGTTTCTTTATCTGATTTTGTTAGTGTTCCGTTAACATTGTTTACTGCACCAATGCGTGTTTTTGCCTTCAACTTACTATTGGCGTAAGCCCAAAATGACTTCACATCTGTTTTCATGTTCTGTATTAATCGTCCTTCATACCGCCGAACGGAGCGCTCCACCTCTGCAACTACAAGTTCACAAGATTCGCGATATCTAAGGAATGCCCAGTGCGTTCTAGAACGAAGATATCGTCGATGCATATTCTGCTGTCGTTTTATAGCTTTATAAGCTCTGTAGTCCGCCCAAATTGGTTTTGCACGTTTCGACGACCTGGGTTTTAGTGGGACAAAGTTACTAACTGCGTAGTCATAGGCATGTACAATTGCCTTCCACAGAGTTTCTACCGAGTTTAATGAATGAAAATCGTCAGCAGCAAAAAATTCACAAAAAAGTTTTATCAAAGGCCACTTGGCACGACGCCAGTACCTGTTTGAAGCCTTGCCATCAATCGCTTAGTGTAACATTTAAAGCTGAATCTAACTGATTTGTGGTCGCTAATACCCAAACCAGCAGAAATTTCAACGTTCTCCACTTGATTGACATCACCCGAAAATACTAAATCTAAAATGTTTTCCCCGCAGGTGGGGACATGGACGTGTTGCAACAATCGTCAACTGCATCAACAAAGGGTTCACAACGCTTTGGAAAGGGGGAACCATCCCAACGAAGTTCTCTGTAATCACCGAATAATAATGTATGTGAACAATTGAAGTCCCTTAGCTCGGAGATAATGCTGATGAGAGCGGCATTCTGTTCCGATGAGTTAGATTCCGCTCGATATGCACAAAATAAACCTAACCAGTCATCACATTCCAACTTTATTTTACATCCAACTATGTCCATATACAGCTCGCTGACTTTGGTAATAGGGGTTACCCGAAATACGTTCCGTACAAAAATGATTACACCGCCACCGCGGCGATTTTCTCTATCAACAAATGAAACATACTCAGAAAGTAAGACCTCAGTTCTTCAAGTCAGCAGCTTTTGAATGCCATTGTAATTAGCAATCACGCTCAATTGGCATAAGGAAAGCCATTTGCCAAAACAAATATATATATTAAATAAATTGACTTTGTTAACAATTGATCTCACATTTAACAAGCAACATTTCAAACTGTCAATAGTTTGTTTTTTCATTTCAGGGAAGCAAATACTAACTATTGGTTCGTAATGGGCGGTTGCTCCCCCAAACACCCGTTTCCCGGAAGAACGGCATTAGGTGAAGCCGCACCAGTAGTTACCGATGAGGGTTCCCCTGTACCGATGGTTGGTTATTTTGCGATTTATGTCTCTTGCTTGTAAACACAA
>JASANE010003103.1:0-10112 GCA_030248225.1 Trileptium ribeirensis
GTAATTATCTTCGTTCAGTTACGTATTGCTCTTTAATAATATCAGCAGGCGTCGAGGTAAGCTTAATTTACTTATTGTTTGTTCGGTTAAAGGAATTTAAACATGCTAACAGCTATTTGAAGTTCATATAACTCTTGCTATTGGTTGCTGAAAATCTATGGTTGTCCGAAATGCTGACACATTTAGCTGCGATTTAAAATATTTAGCTATTGTTTCAGCCGTGGCCTGTCACAATTTAAACGTCTCGGTCTGGTGTGAAGTGAAATAGGGAATCTTTACCCAATTCATTTTGTTAAAACTCGTAATTTTAGCCAGTCTTAAATATAGGGACCAAATACTAGGTATGAACTTCAATTTTACACTGAAGTAATGGGACGTGTTTTCTCGTTATTACGGACTCCTTTAAGCTTTGAGACAAATTCAACGGCAAATTGAACTCGGCGTGCAAGCATTTGTTTAGAAAGCAACTGACAACAAGGAGAACCTTATTGGCAATTGTTTTCTATACAGCTGCGCCACAATCGCTTAATAATCGGAAATGTTTCCTATAAGCAGAGAGCCTGTATAAAATGATGGGTGGTGTAAAGGGCAATCATCATGGCCAGCCTACACACAATGCTTCGGCATAATAACCCGGAATGCCATCTAGTGGCAATTGCATGTTTACCGACTTTTTAGAGAGCCTGTGTAGCTGTATATTCAGGTGGAGCTGCTTGCTAGTATTAGTTGTGCTTATTGTGCTTAGTAGATGCTGTGCGAAAGATAATTGGGTTTGACGTCACTGCTTTTAAATATTGGCATTCCAGATCAAACATATAGTTAGATACACGGAACCGGATAGTTTATAAGCTTAATTATTAGATAAAAATCATTCATATATGTACCCCTAGAGTAAACTTCAATTTTTTTGCAAAACAATGCAGTCAAAACAGCAACATTTGGTCGAAAAATATTTCCGCATATTATTTCACAATCATACCTGAATATCACGACGAACTCAGTAGTATCCGTCTGTCACAAGAACACCACCTTAACAGTAAAAGTTGAGCCAAATATTATCATAAGAAACCAAATATTCTACAGAGAATTAGCAAGAGTTATATGAACTTCAATTAGCTGTTAACAATTTTAAACTACTTTTTAATCGAACAAACAATAAGTAAATTAAGCTTACCTCGACGCCAGTTGACAGCCTTCAGACATCGCTTTGCATGTGTATCGCAAAAATAAATTTCACATCGCGGTCGTAAAAAACGATTCTGCCGGTGTAAACGAATGACGAAATATGTCATGCAGCTCAGTGATTACTTGCGTCCTTAGCTGAAATGTTAACTTAATAATCAGTAGGCTAAATAGGTGCCTAAATCAGGATCTAACTGAGACATCGAAGATTAACATTGGAATCATACAGTAGATCGAGGAAATACATTTTTGGACACAACTCCGTCAGGTAAAACCGAGTTACCTTCATTCAGGAACGGCATAACAAGTTTTTCTTTAACTAAATTTTTCAAAGCTAATCTGTTTTTGAAGCACACTAGCTCATAGGGCATGGGCAACCCTAAAGACGCAACCAGCCCCCAAGGCCCAGTGCCGACACCGTATATTTTGGCAAAAATGTGCAAAACTTGGCAATGCTACGAACAATTTATAAAAAAGTGGAAGAAATTAGCAAAAATGAAATAAATTGAACAAATTGAGAAAATTTTGGGGTGCTAAAAATATACCCTATACCCGGCACTCGAACGTTTAGCATGGTATGAGTTTAGCAAAATATGAAGTTCTAGGAATCTATCCTGTTGGTGTCTGTCAAACTATCGCTACAGAGAAGGACCTAGCATTCATAGAGATGACAAAGCCTAGTAATTAGGTAAAGAAGCCAACTGAAACAAAAAGTCTCCTTTCTTTGCTCTCACACCCACCAACAACACCCACACAACCCTCATGCCCCACCCACACAACATCCTCATACATTGACGCTAGTCCTGAAGACGACAACAAAATGTAGATTCTGATAGTTTGTGTGGCACGACGATCTTAGCCTTATGGTAATGTCTTTAGCTTTTATGCAGCCTCTAGTGGATTTTATTTTTTACTTAGACATGGCCATTTACTTTTAAGCGCTAGCAAATATATTTGCATACTTTTTGCTCTTCCACGTTTTCAGAAAAGGAAAGCTGGTTGTATGATACTAATTTTATACTGCGTTAACGTTACAAAAACCATCATGAGGAAGTTTTGTCTGCAATTAACTTGATCAACCAACTGATGTATACAGTGAGATCCAGGTGCGTAGATCCCAGTACATGCACAAAGCATCTAAAGTAAATTATCTAAAGTAAACAGTCTACTAGGTATATAAAACACTCATGCAATCTAGCTGTGGAATAATTTAGATATATGGCGCATTTAGAAGTTACAGACCAAGAAATACGATAGTGCACTTGCGTTTTACTACATCAGTAAAATGAGCGTAGTATTGCGAAATGGAGTACAGCCATTCTGAAGCAACAAATTTCCCTCCGGTAGGGATTTGATAAACCGGTACAACGGGTCTTTCTATGAGCAATGAATAGATTAGATACAGCATAGTCAACCCAACGTTCACATGGCAGCATCCAGTTCGCCTGTAAAACTGTTTGCCAAGCAGATCCGCTATCGTAACCGGGTCAACAGTTAAGCGGAAAAAAAGAGAAACAACACATGCCGTCTTGAAATTTGAACAGTGAGGCAGGTTGAAAGTTGTTAGTTTATACTAGACATCGTTTTTTAGATTAATATTATTGCAGTACTTATATAGTGAAAGCTAAAGATATCAAGTCGAAGGAACCACATGTCGTGTAAATGATGCTTCCGGACTGGAAATACATCACATAATGTTGCTCGCCGGTCCCAAACAACTATATATAAAATATGTCAATTTTCAAACATCGTATCTTCTCCATTCCGAGCAATGTAATTTCTTGATTATGTATGTACTGTTGATAATTAAGACCTGATAGCACCGTCGCATCTATAAGCTGTAATCATATTTGATTAATTAATTATAATAAGCTTCTGAGCTATTATATTCCAAATCGATCCGACTTTGGAAATATCACATGCGCATGAAACAGTTCTTGCCAAGGCAGCAGTAGTAGTCCAATTGTTTTGTGTGACTTAGGGACTGGTCACCCAACGGTTATAACACAAAGTTATATCTATAGCAACAAACACATTTCCGCTTTATATAATCTAACGGTAATATTATTGCTTTTCAGCATGGCATAAAGTAATTATACGGTAAATATGAATTTGATTTTGATCCTAATATAAAAAATGTTATTCAAGTTTATATAATCGTTACCGAGCTAAGCAAAGTATGTTATGCATATCGACGCATTTAAGTTACCGAAGCACACCGTCAGATTTATGTTGCATGGCAGTCTGTTGTTTAGAAAAAGCAGAATACCGTCAACCCACAGTACCCGTATAACCACTAACCAACGGTTATGTAGTAGCAAAATTCTCTTGATAGTGCAAACCAGTCTGATCCCCCATCCAGCAATATATTGTTGGGCAATTTTCTTTCTCCGATACGGAAAATGTAATCGTCGCATTCGTAGAACGTTTCATGTATACCTGTTTAGGAAATTAATCTATTTTGAATTAAGCCGTTCAACAACACATCTATTGTGAAGTTTCGCTATTATGTCAAATATGCACTTTCAGGATTTTTATTTGACAAAAATTTTAGAACGCCATTGTGATAAGTTATTTCTTACCAAAGTGATGTGATATTTTACAGTTTTGCTTAAACCGGATATTTATTTTTCACGATAAGTATGTGACAGCCATAACGTGCTAGCATTGTGTTTCAAAAGTTTTTTTCAAAAGCGTAGCCGATGGTAATCTCCCACCAGAGTTGCCGAAACGCGAGCGAGTTACAAGGTGGAAGTATAAGTTCGTATAAATGTTACAAGCTGAACCCTAAGCAACTTGGCTTTTTGTCTCTTGTGCAAGAAGATTATGCGACTCCGAACTTTGAACTTCCTGCTCATCATAACTCCTGGCCCGAAAACAATAAGTACGCACGTCACATGTACTACAGTAAAATCTCTATCGTCGACAGATAAACCATAATATCATGTAACGGATACATAAAACAGAAGTGTAGTTAAATTTGAATGCAAATGCAAATGGTTTGGTTGAGAGCCATTTGCTCACCACCAAATACACTTGAATTCGTTGGTATAAAAAGATTTCTCAATGATTATCAACAGGTGTTTTAGAAGAATATTAGCATCTGGACGGTATCATGAGCATCCTGTGAAACATATAAAACTTGCAGCACATGCGTAGCAACAAATCATAATATTAAGCCTTACAATTGTTAAATTCTGACGAACTTTATAGTTTTGTTTTAGACGAAATAACTTTACTAGGAAAATGCTGTGTTTCGAATTAGATGTGATCTGATAAATGTGAGATGTTACCCGCGCGCTGTTTTTCACTGGTTAACAGTATCCAGCGGTCAGAATTGTAATTCGCTTATGACCGAAGTAACATTTGCAATGAAGCCCAAGTTTAAAGTTATGCAGCCTGACGAAATGAAAAAGCATTGCAAAAAACTTTGAACTATGGTCATAATTTACGCGAAACCCTCTGCTTTTCGACTTGTGCCTGCTGTCGCAAATGCTTTATCAAAGTTATTTTGCATGAACGGGTTTTGCTGATCGCTGCTAGTAGGCTAACAATTGCCTTTGGTGAATCTGAGCAATAATCGATAATTTTTTTCGCGTAGCCGGAGTTAAACTGTTTAAGTAATATTTTTTTCATGATCATGAAAATTGAAATTATATATTCGAATAAAACTGGATACATAAGATTAAGTTAAGAAATTATGCGTGAGAAAACTTAAGACGACACAACCATGTTATTTTGTAGTAACCCATGTGGAATAACAATCCCTTGTTTCTGAAAAAAACGATGTGTATCGTTGGGAAAATGGACAATTGACAAAATAAAATGCAAGTGCCTTTACTCGAACAGAGCTGGCGGTTTTCAATTTGAAGAAATTCGGCTGCCGAATGCTTGATTATTTGGATTTAGATATATTCAGTGTTTGCAAACAAATTTAATGCAATAGCGATGTCATAAACAAACCGATTCTACAGTTAAGTTTTTGTCGTTCGTGACAAATATTTGTTCTCAAGATTTTCGGTAAATTTTCTTGAATTTTTACGAACGCAAAATTTTCTTGATTTTAATCGCACCGCAGTGCGTCTTCGAATAGCCCTGCACCGAAATACAGTTGATCAATAGACGTTCTATAGCAAATTTTATGCGAAATAGCAATATAAGATAGTTGATTGGGTCGCCATAAATTTACTCATGTATTTAACGTAGGTCATTTCTTGACCCATATTATCGTACACAAAACAGTGCAGTATGATGCTATTTCTGGTTTTTCGTTTAGGTACCGCTCAAATCTCGGAAAATATTGAAAGTCTCAAAAAATTAAATATATAAGTAAGCGTGACGTAACCGGCGCCTTTTATAAAGTTGTTCCCAATCTGGAAAATGTCTGTTTGTATGAAATTCGAGCCGTTGTACAACGTCAGTATGGCTTCTAATTCATTCAGTGGAAGCAATGGAAGGTCGGTTTCGCTAAAATTACAAAATAAACCTCAATGAGAGTGCATATAGTCGGTAGATCACGCGATTGATGGTGTATCTAAAATCCGCAGTGCTTAGCTACTATACAGTACACATTACTAAAAGCCTGAAGAGTTACTGAGATCACGACATATTGAATTGCATACGCTGCCGCAACCAGCACACTCTGTTTAGCAAAATGATTTTTTTAAAAATAATATATGCGATTAAGAACTGCTCATTTTGGGTAAATATCTACAAAGGCCTGTCAATTACTAGCCAGCAAATACCAAAAATTGTTCAATTCCTAATGCAATGGTTTAATAATCTAGGTTATGGCTGAAACCAATGTAATTAACAGTCTATAATCGGGGAACGTCTTGACCGAACTGATATGGCTCAAGTTTTCGTAGTATATATGTTATTTGATGGTATTAATCCTTAGCACATCTTCGTAGTGAAACACGACGATGTTATAACTACTTTGCCGATTAGAATCTGCTGAATTCTTTCTGTTTGTGAATAGAATTTTCGCTTTCAACCTAAGACTGTATATCATAATATTGATATACGTGATTAACAGCTTTCGCGATGGAACAACAGAATTACAACTTCATTTTTTGCGGTAGCTTATGTAAACTAATTCAATACCATCACTCACGCATATATGGTTGTCAGAATTCACGTTCTATTTTCACGTTGCCAAACGCCGCATCTAGCTACTATTATAAATAATGCCTACATAAGTATTCAGAGCAGAATAAAATCTAAGAGAAACCGCCAGCACCATGTACACTTGTTACAGTGGACCTACAATTCAACTAGTTTCACTGTTTGAAAATACTGCTACATCGAATTTAGCGCAACGAAGTTATCTATTTTTAACAAAAAAAGTGTAATTCGAGCACTAATAATAGCCGGCTGACGGGAATTAACAACAACAAAAACTTTAGTATATTGATTTGTATGTACACAAGTGTCATAGCAGACTTTATTTGAAGCAGCAATTTCATGGCAGCAGTAATTTTTTGGGGGCCAAATTTGTATAAAAGGCTATTTTCCGCTGTCGAAAATTATACTTAAGGCATTTGCGAACCTGAACACTTGGCAATATTTTTCGGCAGGCTAGATTACGGTAAAATTTTCAATTTATGCAGAAATATATTTGAGAAAACCAGGAACTCATTTTTGCTTTGATTGAGAGACCTCTACCAGTTGGACATGCTCATGGTACCTATCAGAACGCCATGGAAACGATTTTAGAGACACTTGTGAAAGAAGACCATGCTCATATTAGCACCAGCAGGACATACTCATGTTACTAGCGGGATGGCGAGTAAATTGTTTTGGGACATATGTGTCAGAAGAAAATACTCATGTTAGCACAATTAGTACCAGCTCAGCTTATTTAGTAGGAGACCAGCAAACGAGTATTGAGACATTTGTACCAGGAGACCATACTCATATTAGGACCAAGAGGACATACTCATGTAGCTACTATCACGCCAGTACACGTGTGTTGAGACGTTTGTTCCAGAAGGACATACTCATTTACTGTGTATAATTCCGAATGTTATAATGCGTTCCTGTTGGGAATTACATTCCGGATAATTCGGTAATAAGGTACATATACGTCTAAACCAAAAAGTGACAGCTAAAGTCTTGAAACAAAGTTCTGTGCGAGTTTGTGAGGTCATAAATGACAAAGTTCTGTACTTATAGATGCAAGGAAATAGTATTATTGGCCTACGCAATCGTCCGCTGCAAAACAATGTTGGTTAAGTTTTACCGTACTGTGTAAAGAATCTGATACAAATTGCATTTTAAAGCGCATAATTAAAACATTGGTAAAGTCTTTCCCTTCCCATGTTAGATTTACTCTAATCCCAGATACAAGATATTTTATTAGCGTCAGAAACTTAACTATTTCCAACTATAGTTCTTTAGTACACTAAATTCGATAAATATACGCAATTTTTGCACCGAATGCAGAGCCTTATACATAATAAGCATAATCGATTATACTATTTTGCTCAAAAACATGGTTACCTACTTGCACCTTTTCTGCTTTCTGGTATGTCGAAGCTGAAGTCTGCGACGCCAACGGTATTTCTGATCGTTTCTGCATTATAATGATGTGGCAACTAATATGATGGCGAATTATTACATAACTAGGCCTCAGGAATTCTTTTCTGGTTTTGCTTGAAGTTTACGTTTTTCCTTTATTCAATTATTATTTTCCAAATCCCGCAATTTTTACAGTAGTTGGGAATCCGGCAACTATTACATAGTATATAATTACTGTAAGTGTCAAAATCATGACTATGAAAATTTGTCATTTCATTATATATTTTGTTTAAAATTGTTTCTGTCTTATTTATCAATATTTCTAGGATATCCTTGACTACAGCCTAAGACAATGTGCGTTTATTTTAAGACATGAGTATGGTATTTTAATTTTTTTCATTTGACAATGATTTGTAGAACTCAAAGGCAATGTATTATTAATCGCCTCCGCCTATTCAACTTCACCGGCAGTAGCTTTCACAATGTATTAAGACATATTTCATCAATGTTCAATTAAGTTTCAACACCATACCTGTAGTTTATAAAGTAATCCCATTTCCAATTAGTTTTTGTAAACATCTCTTCCATTGCATCCAGCAAAACAGTGAGAAGTTTGTAGCCACCCCACAGCGGTCGAATTCGATTATCGGTGATGTATACATTGGGTAATCCATGTGTCACTTCTTTTACTTTACGATAAATGTAATCTTGACGCTTAAACAAAAGTGTAGGGTTCAGACACATAGATAAAATCTGTTTTTATTGCTTTGGCATTAACAAAGTATCATCATACAACCTGAGAATGTTTGTCAAGCTTTTATGCGTAATTTTGTAGAATATCATTGAAAGTGCCAGATACACTTTGCAAATTAAACGTGGGCAGACAACCCGATTTCACTTATGAGTAGGAGTTCGCTAGCAGAACTTGTGACGTTCATAAACCTCATAGTGATTTCACCACTTGGCATACTGGACCATCAGTTTAAGTTGCAGTGTAGTGTCCCAGTGTAATCACAAATGACACATTACGTGTGGAAAACTTCGCCTACTTAGCTTAAAACTTTGCTTAGGCGATTATTACTTAATTTCAAACTCACAAACATTTACTATTAAATACGCGCTGTGAGATTTGCTTAAAATTTATTACCGTTTGGTTATACTCTGTGCAATATTAGACATTAGTACACAAAAATGCGTGTTTCAATCCCGTAATTCCTGAACCCAAAGATGAATATTCTTGCTTTCTATGTTATGTTGTCGGCAAGGGTAGGTATCATCTTCTTATAATAATACATAGATTGTGATAGGCGGTACATGGAATGAGATGCTCCATAAGACGTTCAAAGCCAAAAATAAAAATTTCGACCTTTTAAAAATATTTAACAAAATAGATCACATAGCTATTGTTTAAAATATTTACATTGTAATCTATACAATTTGTGAAATTATATTGCAACGCTATTGATTTAGCAACAGATTTAGGCATTTGGCTATTTTTTCTATTGGGTGGGTTTAAAGCTACGAGTCTCCACTACAAAATTATGAATATACCTCCACCTTTTCGGGGGCAGGAGTCAAACCACTCAATGCTTCAGCCTATTTTCAGCCCTTTTGGCTATTGTATAGTTTGTAGCTAAGTTGTAATTAAACCGATTTAGGTCAAAATTTCACAGGAGAAATCACTTTAAATGACTTACCTGTAAAAGTGGAAGTAGAAGTCTCTGTTGTAACCGCTCTCACAAATAAAGAAACCCCGGAATGAAAATATTAGTGCCAAATCTAAGCCAATTTGTTGAGTCTTTTCCGCTACGGCACAGAGTCAGAACTCATCGCAGTGAAGGAACAGTTTTATATACTATTCGTACTACATTAACGACCGGTATAATGGTATTAAAACTAGCTCGCTCTACTCATAGGTAAATTGCGTTATGCCCATTTTAATGAAAAGCCAAGGGTTAGCCTACGCCTCAGAGCCACTAACCAATTAACTAACAGATTTTGACACCTTTCTACTCAGCTTACAAATGCAGTTAGAGTGGCATCACACATTTACTACAAAATTTATGGCGCTGACGATAATCGTAAAAATGGTGTGGAATGATAATCAATGAATTGTCTTCATACAGAACAACTTCAATTTTCACTGATAGTAGACCAGCAGGATTGGATCATGGAATACAAATTAAAATTGCAATAATTTTAATGCACCGTGTTCAGCCGCTAAATACGGATACTTTTGGATGAGTCAAAGGAGAGTATGGACAAGATAGAATTAGATAGCTGATGGTTTGGCAACACTTATGTAACGCAGCAGAACAGCAGGCTTTATTAGCAATAGTTTTCAGATCAGAATTCGTTAAAAAATCAACAAGAATTCGATACGAATTGCCATTCAATTTCTCACCGAG
>JASANE010003104.1:0-86076 GCA_030248225.1 Trileptium ribeirensis
GACATTATTTAAAACAACTGAAAACAATATCATAGGTGTCGACGGGAGTGCTAGGGGATTGAGGGTTTATCATCTTCTAAGCGTCTGACCGCCCAAGTCAAATATATCTCCTGCTTGAAAGCTGCGCCCTCTCCCTCCGAGACAGATGGACAGTTTTTGCACAAATATGCAAAAATAGGGTGAAAATTGGCAACTCTTGGGGTAATATTAAAAAAATAGTAGAAATTAACAAAAATTCATCGCAATTTGGCAAAAATTGAAGGAAAATTTTTGAGTTCCTAAAACCTTCAAAATTTACGCCCCTTCTGACGATCTCCCATCTCCTCCACCTTCCCCCGTCAACGATCTACCTCCTCCTCAGCCGACTGACCTTTGACACCTATGAAAAATATATTGTTTGGCTTTTAAACATTAAATCAAATATTTCTACCTTCATTTTGACTGTTGAATTCAATCGAACCGAAACATTACTAAGCCAATCGGTAAAGTCTGGCGGAATTCCACGACTCAGTACCGTCAGCATTGCGCTCGATTCGGCTTTTCCACTTTCATTCTCAGCACGACACAACACTTCGCCGTTATAGTCGGTTGTTATATTTTTAATCAAAACCATGAACGCTCCTAAGAAAAATTGACGCAAGCCCGTTATTTTGAGTAGAAAATAAATGATTCCAAAATGAGCTTGTTGCCGGAGTTTTTAGGACACGATAACTATATATATTTTTACGCATACGACAAAATAGAACAAATTATCCTAATACGAACTCAGGAAACACATCATTTCATACAAATAAACCTGCATTTAACGTGCATTGACCCCTTTCTGAAATCGGGAATAAATTGTGGACTTAGAGAGACTCAAGAAATTACAACGTACTCCCCTTCAAATCAACTAAGCTTTGAGTTACAAATTACGTTTATAAATCTTAATAAGCGCTACATGAACACTATAAACATATAGCTATAGGATACAATGCTCAGTAACATCAGTGGCAAACATATGATGCGCTTGTGGCAACAAACATCTTGGTTAAACATCTCTGGTAAATAATATACTGGTAAGTGAATCTGAATTTATTATGCTAAAAGCCAAAACATCTTAAATTATGTCACAGCATATGTCGCGGTAGGTCTTTGGTTTACTGCCACGGACACAACTGTATAGCCGCTAATTAGTTCGTGTCCGGCAAGGGTAAGCAGCCAGTGCAACTACATATTCATATAAAACACCAAAACGGAGATACTATACACGTGGCACGAAAACAGCCACACATGAAACTGTTAAAATGCCGTAAACTTGGCCTGTTTTACATGAACAAATATTGCCGTTAGGATACAGTGTATAAAACATTGCGGTACCAATAGCAAAGTTCATTCAGTAAACATTTTAACTTTTAAAGCGAAAAAATTTGTTTTTGATTAACATTCAACGTGAAATAATCTTTTATTCAAATTATTACCAAAAATATTGTTTTCTACTATTCGGAAACCTAAATTACTGCTGTTGATGGCTTACTTTCGCCAATATTTGCAGCCCTTGTATTAACCTAATCCTATCCACAGAAAACTTACCATGCTCAGTAAATATCTTCACATCTGGGCCGTCTACCAACTGTCTACCGGCAACAAACCATGTAACAGTTGGTTTGGGTTCTCCAATAAGTACGGCTCTCAGTTTAAGTGTATCACCTTCATGGCATGTGGTATCGGCAAGGTACTGGTCAAACTGAACCGGGATTGAGGTTATTATTTGTACGGATGCGCTTGAAGTAGCTTCGCCACATTTGTTGTAAGCCACACACTTAATGGTTCCATTCATTTCTTCGCTAGCACCATCAATTGAACATATGTACACACCATCTTCAGCAGTTAAAGTGACATCTTCTGCTTCTGGTGACACTATCCTGTTATTGATGTACCATTTTACTGTCGGTTCCGGCACACCTGAGATGAGAACTTTTGCCCGTAGGGTATGGCCTTCCTGTACAGCAATCGGCGTTAGTGGTGCTTGAAATTCAGGCTTTGATGTCCCGTATCGTTGAACGCCAAGGATTGCCGATGATTGTGATGATCCTGCTTCGTTGGTTGCTTTGCAGACCAAAGTTCCACAACAATTTGAAATAAAACTAGCAATCGAAATCCCGTAGGTCCCAGATGAAGGATCAGAAGATACTTCAAAACTGCTGGGTAATCCGTTGCCATTGAGCGACCATTCAACCTAAAAACAAAAACTAAAATAAAGTTTCCATAACTTAGCTTAACATTAATTATATGCATTCATATCGTGCAAACCGTAGAGTAGGTATAAAGTCGTACGAACAGATACTTGAACTTTAAGTTTTTCTGTTCAATGTACAGTGTTCTTTTCTGTTCAGTGTTCAGTGTACTTTACTTGCTTAATCAAAATATTCAGGATACAAAATGTAGCTACTTGAAGTGCGCACTGTACGGTACCCACGGCAAAAAGGCATGTTTATACATCGTCCCGCTTCATGTAGGGACACAAGAAAAGTGTCGGTTTTGGTTATTGAGTGCCTTATAAAGCCGATGTGAATATTGAAAACCTAGAGCCCTATTTAAACGGTTTTGAAAAACGTATATATTCAAAACAGATAGCTGTTCAGAGAACATACTGGATACCGATGTAATGCTTCCTGCGACCTAGCATAAAAGCTAACGCATTCTGCATTTTATTTTATCAAAATTTGTCATTCAAGCCACCACAGGATTTCACCAAATCGGAAATAACATAACTTAAAATTTCTGCAGCCATCATTTATACAAATATTATTTAGCTCAGTTAGATTAAATCAAACAGCTATCAATGTATACCTTCAGCGGTGACTCTGATGAAATTTTCACCGTGGTGGCAAACGATCCGCGTTCTTTAGTTACTTGATCTGTTAGACCTTTCTCAAACACAGGCTCCAACACTTTGGAGTTCACTTTTAATCTGGCCGTTGCCGAAGCTTCGCCTAAATATTAGCAGTTTATGATGTGTATAAATATAAATAAAAAATAGCATATCATACGTGTTCAAGGTACACCCTCTCAGATGGTTTCGGCGCGGCGGGCCCGCTCACGGCGCGGAACGGAAACTCGGCAGGAGCGTTCAACTTTAAATATTAGCATTTTATGATGTGTATAAATATAAATAAAAAATACATATCATACGTGTTCAAGGTACACCCTCTCAGATGGTTTCGGCGCGGCGGGCCCGCTGACGGCGCGGAACGGAAAGTCGGCAGGAGCGTTCAACTTCCGTACCTTTAGATGCTCAAATTTTTGCCCAAGTTTGTTACAATTTTTCATTATATCTGCCGATTTTTTTATTTTTCCCCTAAAAAAACATGGCAAATTATGCCAAATCTCCCAAAATTTTATCAGTTTTACAATATTTTTGCAAATAGAAGGGGTGCGACGTTTAGGAAAAGGGTAAATATACTTTAAGGGGTCCGATCCTCCACAGGATAACCACCTACACCTGTTAGGGTATCTATGATATATGAGGAAACAATAACAATATCCATTAGCAAAATCACATAAACTGTAAGAAAAAAGAAACGCTTGCCACTGCCAAAGGTAAACCTACCTATGGTAATAATTCTTTGCTAACAGATTACGAATACCTTATCCCAAAATGATTTAGTAACCTCATGAAAACGTTAAAGCAAAACTTTCGGAAACATTAAGTTGAATGTTGATGAATGTTTTTATAACGAACAAGACCCGTTTCAAAATATTTAACGTAAGATTATGGCGCTAGCTTTAAGCTTAATCATTAAAATTACAATGTCTTATCCAAAAACAAAAACATGTCAACAAATTTAATGGAAACAGTTTTGTTGATCGACAACAACTTAAATCTGCAAAATAATTCCCAGTTTAACTCCAAATCAATCAATAACTAACTTACCAAGACGATTAAATGCACGACACAATACTTCGCCGTTAAAATGAAGTGTAATGTTACGGATCGTGCATATATAAATGCCATCTTCCGCTAAGAAATCTATATTCGGACATTCGGTTAACAAACCACCGTTCACATACCAACTAACTTCCGGCGCTGGGTCACCTAGAACATAATAATGAATAGAGACAGATATGAATAAAATCACTCACTGTCAGACCGAAAATCATCTGTGGCATGAAGCACCGGTATTTGTTGATAAATTCTGATTAAAAACTGAATTCAACAACTAAACAAGATAGATATTCAGAACGATATTATTTTTCACAAAATTTTCATACCCTTATCGTAAAATTAAACAGCTGATTGACGTTTCCTTGCATCAATTCCTTGCTCGACAATGTGTCAAAAATAAAAAAACTAGTAGTGTGCACCAAGATTTAGAATTCGGAAATGAATCAGCGTAATAATCATATTATGTGCAATCTGATGACCAGTTTGTACTCAGCACACCTTACTTCAATACAAATCCTACTGTTCTATCCCTCAGTCCTCAACTTAAAATAACTAATATATATGTGAGCCGAACCACTTTGTGTGCCATATACCCAATGTAAATTGCCCCGAACAAAAAAAATAATTTTAGATGCAATTAAACCGTACATTTCCGTTTTCCGAGCCATAAACCAAAATATATAGTGGGCTTAAAGGGTAAAATCGCACAACAAATAAATTGTCACCTAGGAATTGGTGAAATGGATGGCAATCCCAAGTTATACTCTTTGCACCAAAGAATCCGCAAGTGCTAGGACGTATCTAATAGCAAAATATAGTTCCTCCATCTCGCTTAGTTTTCAATGCAAATACGATAACTCATTAGACTCTCACAGCGGACAAAGTTAATCATGAAACTGATCTGACTAGTAAATCGATGTTCAGAAGTAGTAGTAAATCCGACTACTTTGCCGGTCTCTCCAAAAAGTGCAGCTATCCAAACATATATCCGGGGAATTCGGACACATAATATTGGCGAATTTGCTGATTCTCTACAGAAATATAATCCGAAACTTTACATTTGAGAGAAAATAATTAGTGCACATAGCAGAATTCGGTATGAGTAAAGTGTCTTTTACGGGTCTTAAAACACAAAATGCATATCTAAAAATAACAAAGTTTACATGTATCGAAGGTTGAGGATGAACAAAAAAGCGAAGGAACGGACATGATCTATTTTCGTCATCAGTCGTTCTAAAAGCATTCTCCGATTCCGTATTCATCTTTGAATTGTACAGAACTAAAGTAAGATATATTTCTGGCCATTACATATAAATATCTCACGTACTAATGCGTGACTCCACTTTAGGTGCGTACACTTACGTTGTTATTTTGTCAAGTCAGTTTAAGATAGTAAACGCGTGAATGTACGCGAACAAAGGTTTTCCCCGATGTACGCTATAAAACATTATGATATACCATGATGTAGGTGCTGTTCAGGGACACTATTCTAAGATTTAGCATTACATGTTTCTGACTGAGTACATGAGAAAACGCATTTAGCAATCGCCTTTTTGCCTATACTACAACACACATAGATCACAGACATAGCTGTTCGATTCAGCATGTCATTTGGTGAACACGGACAACGAAATGAAGAGATGTGCAGGTACACAAATTCAATTCGTACTTCGCAGAGCCAGTGTTCGCGTTCACTAAAATCCGAATGTCGATGGCAGAAATGTGAGCATGAACGATGTATTCCATGACAAAAGCAGAACCATGACGTACTCACCTAAAGTGGACTCACATATAACTATATCTAACGTTTTTGCTCTCGCTGTACAATATAAAGATGCAAATCATTTGACAATCTGTAGTCAGCTACAGCGTACCGGTAAGAACAACTTTAAATTTAGCCGTTCCGCCTTCTTCAACGGTGACGTCGCGCGGCGTCAACTGAAATTCAGGTGCAACCTTAAGCTTATCCGGATCTTCTTGTACTGTTAGCTTGGCAGAGCATTCTTTGGTACCGTGTTCATTTGTAATTCGAAGAGTATAAATCCCAGAATCTTCCGGTTGGGCGTCCTTGATTTCAAGTAATGCTTTCTGGCCGTCATATTCTATTCTAAAATAGTATTGAGTATTAATATTTATTCGAGTATCATGAATTGCGCGATTAATGACTACAATTACATTAGTCTTTCCATTAACGTGGCCTTCCTTACATTTCAAAGAAACCTTTCCTAATACAACATAATCGTAGTTTTTCTTCATTGCTCGTTTATGTCACAAAATTTGCAAAAAACATAACGTTAAATTGATTTAATCGTTTGAAGAAATTTATTTAGCACTCTGAGTTCGCCACAAGTCAGTCTAATATCAAAAATTTATCAACAACGTCCCAGACTACAATATCGACCCTATTACTAATTCATTTAAAACATTGAAAATATGAAGTTTTTGACCAGCACCCTGATTTATAAGGTAGTATTAGCCACAAATACAAAGCAAAGTTAGGAGCACAAGATATAACACCCAGTTTGACAAGAGTAGAGAACAATGACAACGCCTGACACCTATGCCAAAATGTTATTGGGTAAAATTTTAGACCAAATATAGAATCACTAAATAACTTAGCTTTTCATATGGGGATAGCAC
This sequence comes from Trileptium ribeirensis, assembly GCA_030248225.1. Classification (NCBI taxonomy): domain Eukaryota; kingdom Metazoa; phylum Nematoda; class Enoplea; order Enoplida; family Thoracostomopsidae; genus Trileptium; species Trileptium ribeirensis. The sequence continues at coordinate 6,569 of JASANE010003104.1, forward strand.
ATACGGCTAAAGTGGCGCCGACGCAGCAATGATAAACCTGCCATTAACAATGATAAACAGCATGATAAACCATCATGTCATCCTGTCATCCGCAACCATCCTGCCATCAGCAATGATAAGCCTGTCCGAAGGATTATAGTTGGGTTTTAAATTGGCAGTTGGGTTTTAAATTGGCAGTTCCTAAAAATCTAGAATAGCTGTCCTTTAAGCAAAACGAATGTCAGACTAGTTTTCAGCGCAACAAATTCCAAGGATATAAATCATGTTTAAAGTAAATCAGTGGAGGTGAGAGGTTTGAGTTTGCTACCTTTATTCGAATTTAAAATATGAAGGCTACTAACTAAATAAAAATGAGATTGATGCATTTGGTTAATTTTTATTATTTCGATTGGAGATTAAAAATATTGCAATTTTTTCCTGGAAAATAAAATGTATTCCAAATGTTGCGGCCAACATTCGATTGATGTTATTTAAACAAAGTTATTGTACAGTGTTTGAAATACATGTATTTGCTGTAGTATGACAGTGTAGACTTCCAGAGCGGATATTATTGACTGATAAATATGTGGCAAGTTTCTCAATGCAAAAGATGTGTTCACACGTTTAAACATTTTGCTCAACTTCTGAGCAAAATTTGACTGTAATTCGTACTTGGAAATCTGGCAAACTATCATGCTTTCAAATTTGAGCTCAAATTTTTAATTAAAAAATATTCAACTTCTGTTCGTTGTCCCCAATAGACTCACAGTATTGCGCTACAAAAGTTCGAACAGTGTCCTAAACGTTCACACTGACCAAAATGGAAATAATGCTTTCAAATTTTGATCAAAATTTGAGCCTGTATTTGACTAAAGCTTGAGCTCAAATTTTGAATATGTGAACGCACATTTCGCCGGCATTTACTGATATTATCTCCTCGAAGACAATTTCTGTCAGCGATATCGAGACCCTAATTCGTATCAAAATATATAACAATAACAATAATGTTCTTATTGTCAATACATAGAGCATTATTTACAATACGTATGCCATATTTACTGTCGTCCCTCGCATCCTGTATTAATGTTTTAACTTTTTGTCAGACTGTGTATAATTACTACATTAACAGCCATTAGACTGCATAAATGAGCTGTTTATATATACTATGATGATGCATAAGTTTACGTGCTATATTTGTAGTAATTGACGACTATGCAGGTTGAATAATACTGTCAAAAATACCTGTCACGCATTGTTTAGGCACTTTACAAACCTAAAATCCTGCGTTGGATGAATAATTTCGTTGTCGACAAACCATGTGAGGTCTGGCTCTGGCCAACCCTCAACTTCAACTTGGAAAACCGCAGTTTGGCCTTCTTCAATGTCAATATCTTGGAGCAGGCCGACAAACGATGGTGATTGTGGATCTTTTTCAACTAAAAAGTGAACATACAGACGGGAATGGTATGTCTGATGCCGTGACGTTTTGTAGGTAGAAATCATATTTTCTCCTAACTGAACGTCGAGGTTGACAAACCTTACGTATAACCATGTTTCGCTAAAAACCAATGCAGTCACTGTTTTGCCTTTATGCTAGCTTGCCGGTTAACTGAATTTTCTCGTATGGTGCTTGCTGGTAGTGTTGGGCAAAGACCGGTTGTGAAGTTCATCGGGTGGTCGACCGCCTCGGGTATGTCGATAGCCAACGGACGGCCGTTGGCCAACAGCCTGCCATCGGTTAGCGACAGGCAGTCAGCTAACGGGCGGTCGACGACTCAAAGGCTGGGCGACTGCAAATGGACGGGTGACTGCCAAGAAGCTTCTATTACTACGATATTAATTCAGTATTCGTAAATACTTCTGTATTTTTTCAAACATCGGTTCGTATTTGAAGGTCTTACGCAAGACATTATAGCAAATGGCAGATGTCCCGCTTAAGCTAACTACAGAAAGACGGTATGACAAAAAGATACAAGTTCGATACAAAGTTCTTGTATGCTGGTTATCGAGGAATATATATGCATCCAAATGTTCCAGCAGTGTGGTGTTTAATTGACTTGCTATGCAGTAGTACACGTATAGAAAACAGTTGGCCAAGTGACGTACCATAATTGCTGACAAACGACTTTGGTAACTATAAATGACAGAAAATTGTTAACTGCCGGCCGGCGGATTTGTGGTCTTCACCTAACAGTAGTTGCTGGCTCGTGCATTGTGACTAGGTTTCTTGAGCACCTACGAACAGCTCGTAGATAGCTCAGTGATTTATGTGTGATGCTTGTGATCAAAGATCCTTGGCCGGAGTCGTGGCGCCGGTTTGAATTTTCCAAAACACTGCATGATACGCAAACTAGTTCGGGCCTTAAAGGATTAAGTGACTGAATAATTTTGACATTGCGAAATTTCACAGTTTTATTAAAACTATCTCATAAACATGTTAGGTGTTGCCTCTATACAAATCTTTATATGTACATAAACGCAAGCTTATACGGACACTAATAAGTTTAGCTGGGCAAAGGGATCGGCAATCCAGTAATTCATAGCATAACCTTTTAATTTGATAGCTGGGGAGCATGAAAACGATAAATTTACGCACAAGAACAACTTGAATGTATTAATACTATATTGAAGATTTTGTGGACCAAGCAAGAAGAAATATGATAGCTTAAAAACGCCCAAACTGTAGCTGCAACTTCGACTGCTACTGCAAACATTTCATCAACGTATGTTAAGCATTGTTACAATGAGCTTGTCAAGTTTAACAATGTGTTTCTTTGAACATTTCAACAGATGCATCTCAATGTTATCTAGTGACTACCCCTAATTATCGCACAGCTTACAGTAAAATAATTAAGCGATAATTTGCATCAGGTATGTTTATAAAATATATAACTAAAACGGGTTTCAAACACATTTGACAGCGTTATATTTCCTAACGTACGCACAGCGACATCTCATTAACATTCCAAACATCAATCGGCGACTATAAATGTGCTTACCTTTAATGACCCGAAAGAACGCGGAGGTCGTAGCTTGACCGTACTCATTTGTCGCTACACAGCTATAGCGTCCGGTATCTTCTTCAAACACCGGATCCATGGTCATCGCAAAAAAGCCTTCGTCATCTTGATAGAATTTATGTCGCTCATCTTCGCTGAGTTGGAAGTTGTCTTTGAACCTGTTAATTAATATTCGAACCGCTGTTAAATATTGATTGTATCATATTATGTAGTATTCCACGTCAGCACTCTAAAGAGACAATCCTATTACAGTAAATCAGCTTCAAGGGAAACATGACACCTAATAAATCTATGCTGGCTTTAAGTATATATTATACCACTGCAGGAATCATTTGTATTTGAAATCCAAGGACTTGAACTTTCTACCTAAAAATTATTGTGTCAGAAGAAAAAAATAACAGCATATGGAACTTTGTTTATACCCAATCATACTGTTCGGGAACATTTTTGTCACTTTCAATTTAAACATCATTCATGGTCAAACAGCTCACAGGAAGAATAAATAAACAGCCTTAAGTTTATAAGAAAATTTTAATTTTTGTAAAAAAACGAAAAATAGCAACTGCCTGGTGTCGTGCCTTGAATGACTTTCTAATTCTTGTTAAGATGTTAACAACTTAATAATACGCAATCAGGACGCTCTAGTCAGTGGGAGTCAGGAAGACATCTAGTCAGTAAACCCATCTAAAATTCATATATCACTGCCTATAAATTTTCGTTTAGGTAATATCGCCAACAATGACAACACCAAGTATCCGCGTAAATTATTATTTCCGGCAATCTTTACATATCAGACGATAGATACAGATACATAAATACGGTTGTATAAGTGTACAACATGTCAAAATACGTATGCTTTTACCACATAAAACATTTCTATAGGATATGTATAACTAAATAGTGTATATATGTACCATTATGGCTCAGGAACATTAAAAAATCTTAGTATTTTGCTGCATTGCAATAGTTTCATAAAGCTTAGTTGTCTTTTGATTTTGTTGCTAAAACATGTATTTAATAGACTTAAAAAGGAATGCAGTACTGTGCGACTAAGGAATTTTAGATTTTTTAAAATGTATCACAGTAGTTCATCTGGCGTCGAGCCTTATCCATCCGATTTATCACGTAAACAGTACAAATTACGACACTGTGTCCAGATACCGCGACAAAGTCATATTTTTATTACTAAATTTTAATAAAAATAAAACCAGAAAGTGTGAGGTTTCGAATTTTAAACTGAAATAGAAGTTGTATAAACCCGTCTCAGGGTGTATAGGCTCGTCCGATTTATTCCGACATTAACAGAATGTTAAAGATATAGATATCATCTATTGTTATGAAAACAGTGCCGGCTCCATAAACAAAAATGTGATGACTTGTAGTTTTAAAGGACCTATACATACCTAGTCAATTATGTGGTTGAACCAATGTAAAATAAAAAATTAATATAACACTTTCAAGTCTTGCGTAAGTTTCCTAGCCATATTGTTACAGTTGAGCCTGGTGATTAAAAGTACAGTAAACTGCTGTGCTGCAGTAATTTTTATTCAACTTAATCCATAACATCAATAATTTCGTTGTCGATGAACCATGTGTGTTGCGATTCTGGCCAACGTTCAACTTCAATCTGAAAACCGCCGACTGGCCTTATTCAATGTCAATAGCTTTGAGTTAAACAGAAAGCAATTGAGTTAAAACGTTGCGTGTGAGACTGTGGTTGTAAGTCCGGATATTAAACCAGTTTCATTCGAAGACAACGAGAATATTAATCCGCTGCCGTAATCACAGCCAAACGGTAGCCTGGAGAAAAAATGGCTAAAATACCCAATATGGCAAATATTTAGGTATAATCTATGCGAAAACCATAAAAACACAACCGTATCATGAAACTCCAGATCATTAAGCAACGTATCAATATCCACTCACCATGTAATAGTTGGCAACGGAAATCCAGTTACTTTTAAGCACATTTTTGCAGACGATTCGTGAACTGTGCGAAATCCGTACTGCGTTCGCGTTATGCTCTCACCTTGCATTTCCAAAGTGCTTCCGCCTGTTCCAGCTGAAAATGTACAGATATTGACCGCGAGTATGAAACGGAACATTTTTGATCATGTTCTAAGTAAAATTACAGGATTTGCGGTATAAGGAAAAGGTGCAACTGTTATTTCGCCACACGCAGTCGATATAGGCCAGGCCACCCACCCTGCCCAAAACGTGACCAATCCATTTTTCAAAAGTACGATATATAAATTTGATGCAATGCAGTGGTGACAATAGAAAGTTCATAATAATGCAGCGCTAGAGGCGTAGTAACTACTGAAAATTTGATTTAGTTTTCATCGATTTATCGAAGAAAAAAATTTGCCTGTGTCGCCTATTTGAGCGCTTCCTTATTCGTCTTCAGGTAGCAACTCGCCCCAAATTAGCGACATGTGTTTGTGGAAATTCGCTGAGGCCCCGTAAGCGCACACTGGGTGGCAACTGAAAAAAATTTTCTGGTTGCTTGGTTAGGCAAGGTACGGAAACAAAAATATGTCGCTGTGTTTTCGACAAAACAATCCATGAATTATTTGCTTCATATAGCACTGCAGTAATAACAATGAATTATAATGATGATCTGCTTATTACAACATAGAGTATTGCGTAATATGTTATTACTGCATTGGTATTACACTAATACTGCATTGGTATTACAGCAATTGTAATACTCTTCCGTGGTATTGTTAGACGAAGACACAAGTAATAATACATAACACTGTTCTGTGCTATTGCAACTACGTCTTAACACATGTAAAGTAATAGAAGAGGAGACGATAGAAGCAGAGTGGCGCAGTGGGAGCGTGCTGGGCCCATAACCCAGAGGTCCGAGGATCGAAACCTTGCTCTGCTAATACTTTTTCTTTGCTTAACTGTGGGAGCGTGCTGGGCCCATAACCCAGAGGTCCGAGGATCGAAACCTTGCTCTGCTAATACTTTTTCTTTGCTTAACTTACTTTATAGTCTTTTTTTCAGCCAATTTATGAATAAACATTGAGCGTCACTATACGATTGCCAATATTCGCCACTGACATTTAAAATTTTGCAATAGTTATTCCTTCACAATACTCACTTAAGTCATAATTGCTGCTGTAAACGCTGGTTGACGATCCACTTGGACTAATAATCGGTGGAGTTTTCATCCGTTTCTTCGGTGGGCCTTCGTCGTCAGCATTACCTAAATATAATCGTAAATTGTATCACAGGCAGGGCCGTGCTTAGTACCCCCTACGCCAATTATATACCTTGAGGGGCCTCGGGCTCCGGGGGGCGTCACTTCGCCGGAAACAAGAGTAGTAACAAGGCATTTTTTGCTATTTTTTCAGTTAAATCTTTTGATTTCACAAATTTTGTTTGAATCATCAAGGCACGTATGCGTTAAGGTGCATTCATAGTCGGTAAAAAACTTGGTTATTTGCGAGATGTAAAAAACACGAGCGTTCATAGTGGCACAAAAAACTAGCTATCACTTATTTACAGCTGTGCGACTATGAACGGCCATGCAATGTTATTACCATAAAATAAAAAGCATCGCGTTCACAGTACAGCGTTTTCTGATTTGTTCTGTTATTTGCTTGTTATAACAGTGTTGACCATTTTTCAACTTTTCTACCGTGCGAACAATTTTTTTGCAAACAGTTTTTTTGGAAATTGTTTATTTGTCGAAGGGTGAATAATAATGAAGCGGGTGTTCAGTAGCGGCTATTCTAAACGAAAGCGGAAGGAGGAGATGGATGAAATGGCGGAAAAATTGCCCAAGCTCACTTACTATTTCTTACAAACAGCAAAAGATAAAGGAGATTATATAAAAAGGGACGTTGACATTCATGGTGCTGAATAGACCTATGTGGAACAAGACAACGAAATTCCGACGTCTGAAAATAGCGCGCCCAGAGCTGCTACACCATCGTTCGCGCCATTACCAGATGACCCCGGAGAATGGCCGGACCAGTTTTCTGACGAGCAGCGGTGTGATATAGTGCAGAGGGGATCAAAGCAGCTTGACATCAGTTTCCCCTACAATGATGCGACAAAGCCTCGCCGATTTTCCGCGACACATTACGACCGTATTATGCTAAACGGCGAAAAAGTCTGCCGATCATGGCTCGTGTATTCAAAAGCGACAGATAAAACTTTTTGTTTCTGTTGCAAGCTATTTGACACTGCTGCTGTGCCCCTCCGCGCCGGGTCGAACACATGAGAAGGTCTTGCTAAGGAACTGAAGGAACACGAAACTTGTCGCGCACATCAAAATAACTTCGTTAAATGGACTAATTTCCGGAAAGGTTAGTATAGTTTAGGTTTCTCTAATGTTAATGTGGTATATCAGATCTTATAGTTTGCTTTTAACTTGTCTGCATATTTACCAGTATTAATTTTAGTAAACTGTCCACAAAATAAGTACACAACATTGTCCAAAAAAGTACACAACGTTGCGTTGAGCAGAAAATACACAATATTATTGTCTATTTAAACTGTCTCCTTTCAGGAATCCACGTCAAAAGTACGATCGCTGACCGAGAGCTTGCTCTGATGACCAAAGAGCGTCAATTCTGGAGGGACATTATGAAGAGCTTGATTGACATTGTCATTTATCTGGCTGAGCGTAATTTGCCTTTCCGAGGTAACAACGAAGTGGTGGGATCCCCATCGAATGGTAATTTCATGGGCTTAGTGAAACTTCTCGCAAAGTACGATCATGCTTTAAAGGAGCTTCAGGGTCGCATATCCACTGCAGCGACTAGTGATCATTACCTGAGCAATCGAATCCAAAACGAACCGATCCAGGTGGTCGCAAAGCATATCCAAGACGCCAATTTATCTGTGGTAAAGAAGGCAAAATATTATGCCGTGATCCTAGATTGCACTCCCGACATTTCCCATAAGGAGCAAATGGCAGTGGTGGTAAGGTGCGTCGACTGCGATCCAAGTGCCGCGGAGCCAGCTTTAATAAAAGAGTTTTTCTTTGGGTATTTGGCCATTGATGATACTACGGGGCAGGGTCTTCTTGGCGCGCTTTTGGGTAAAATTGGTAATTTGGGTTTGAGCATATCGGATTGTCGTGGCCAGTCGTACGACAACGGTTCCAATATGAAGGGTAAAAACAGCGGCGTCCATGCTAGATTGCTTGAATTAAATGATAAGGCGTTGTACCTGCCGTGCGCAAGCCATTCGCTGAATTTAGTTGTTGCGGACTGTGCCAAATCTCCCGTTGCCACGATATATCTTTTTTCGGTGTTTTGACAAAAATTTACAACCTGTTCTCAGCGTCACCGGCAAGATGGGCCATTCTGCAAGAACATGTACCAATTTCTGTAAAGTCTCATTCTGATACGCGGTGGGAAAGCAGAATGAATTGCATAATGCCTTTGAGGTACCATCTAAAGGAAACGCAGGCAGCCTTACCAGCGCTAGAGGTTCACGCGTTAGAGAAAAAAGATGGAGGGACAGTTACAGAAGCTCAGGCAATATGTGATTTTATCAGTACTTGGCCCTTCATCAACACCGTCATTGTATGGCACGACGTCTTGTTTCACATCAACAAAACCAGTAAGCTTATGCAAGCAGTAGATGTCAGGATCAACGGCCTTCAGAGTGAAATAAATGCAACGACAGACTTTCTGGAGCACCACAGGCAAACTGTATATGATTCTGCTTGCCCCGATTCTGCTAGCGTCATTTCAGAATCAATGGAGATCGAATGAGTTTTTTCGGATGTGACGCGGCGAAGAAAGAAAACCAAATTTACATATGAAGCTCAAGACGAGGGTGGAGACTTGACGGCCGAACAAAGATTCAAAAGGGAATTCTTTAATGAACTTCTGGACCAGGCACTGACTTCTTCGAAGGAACGGTTCGATCAAATTAAGACTTTTTTGACATATTTGGTTTTCTGACATATTTGGTTTTCTATACGGCGCACAGGAGTTGCTTGACGTTTATAACCGAGCTGCATTGGAAGCGCATTGTAGCGACTTCTGCGTGAAATTGGGTGACATTGACGGTTCAAAATTGTGCGTGGAATCGAAGCGGTTCGTTTCAGTTCTGCGTGAAGGGGGAACTAGTAAACTAACGGGACCCCAAAGCTTCCTCAACTACATATATGGGAATGGATTGCAAGAAAACTATCCGAATTTTGCCATCGTGTTATGAGTGCTTCTTACAATTCCAGTTAGCGTTGCAAGTGCTGAGCGAAGTTTCAGCAAGCTGAAACTCATCAAGTCTTTTCGCCGCTCAACAATGACTGATGAAAGACTTTCGGCTTTGGCTATGATATCGATATAACATGAAACAGCTCGTAAATTGAATTATGATTCTGTTGTTAACAATTTTGCGCAAGCCAAATCGCGACGCAAACAATTCTAAATGACTGAAATATCGCTTGTTTTGGGTGACGTGACGTTACATGCTGATGGAGTCCCCTGTAAAACTCTGACCGTCAGTGATAGCAGTAATTTGTTTTGTAAATGTAAAAATGGCAGTAATTTGTTTTATTAACTTTATACTAAGCTTGTTGAAATAGGCATTCCTTCCAAAATTAAGTCAAACATTGCTATGAATCTATTTTAACAAGGGGCCTCAACTAGAGGTTTGGCGGAGCCTCACATCCCCTAGGCACTGGCTTGATCACAGGTAATCTATAATTTTGAAGTGATACAAAAATATAATAAACCAATTTCCTTCAAAATATGCTCAACGCATAACATTTGTCTAACATCAGTTAAAGATGTCTGAGAAATGAATTGGTAATCCACACTTCACACAACTATATCTGTATATTGTACGAGATTTAAAATGCTTAAATAAATATCTATGAGCGCATCCACATTTAGATGAATTTGGTTTTCCAATGTTGATTAGAAGAATAGTTTTACAAATTTAAAACAGAAAACCAGTGCGGTCAATACGATCTTTAACCACATTACAAACAAATTGCTAATTGTCTTACCAAGCGCAAGAGATGTCTTTTGCGACGCAGTTGAGTATTCGGAAAATTCACTTTTCATATCTGAATGATATTCTGTTGCTGTTGTTTCGGTTGGTTCTTCCTCGGTAGCCTCTGCCACTGAAATACAAAAAACAAGCGCTAGATTTTATACAAATTTATTCTGATAACAATCACATGTTATACGTCGTTACATGCAGTGATACCATCAAGAAATTTATGCAGTTCCGTAAAGTGATTCTCCTGCCATAAAATGAAATGCACGATACTGCCGCATCGTGGTGAAAAAGTAAACAATATATTTTGTTAAATGGTGGGGGCCAAGTTGCGCATGATTCGGACAACATTTTTTACGATTTGATAGCAAGAACGTAATCCAGGTGGTCCTTTAACAAATGTTGTTTAAACTTAGTGTAAAAAACCATGAACCATTTATAAAAGCGAAATCCATGGCGGTAAATAAAAATTCACGGCAGGCCTCAACAATGTGGTTTCTAGTGGGCTCGCCAGTGGGTTTAATTTCGGTATTAGCGATAAGGTGTTCGCAACCCTATCTTCTTAGCCGTCACTACTGTCACTGTTCTTTTGTAAATACAAATTTTTCTTCGTGTTTCAACTTCACTTTCTTGAACATATGCCCTACGCAAAGTATTTGCATTACTTGTGTATTAGATTCCGATAATAATTTATTTAACCCACAATTTTATAGACATGTTTTTTTCTTGTAATAACGAGACTTCATCGACAATATTAAAACCGTTTTATGAGAATTTGACATATACAGACACTGTTGTCGAAATAATTTACAACACACATAGACATAATTTTTTCTTGTAACAACGACATTTCATCGACAATATTAGAACCATTTTATGACAATTTGCCATATACGGACACTGTTGTCGAAATAATTTACAACACACAAAGACATAATTTTTTTCTTGTAACAACGACATTTTATCGAGAATATTAGAACCATTTTATTAGAATTTGACATATACGGACACTGTTGTCGAAATAATTTACAACACACATAGACTTAATTTTTTCTTATAACAACGACATTTCATCGACAATATTAGAACCATTTTATGAGAATTTGACATATACGGATACTGTTGTCGAAATAATTTACAACACACATAGACATAATTTTTTCTTGTAACAACGACATTTTATCGTGAATATTAGAACCATTTTATAAGAATTTGACATATACGGACACTGTTGTCGATATAATTTACAACACACATAGACATAATTTTTTCTTGTAACAACGACATTTTATCGTGAATATTAGAACCATTTTATAAGAATTCGACATATACGGACACTGTTGTCGATATAATTTACAACACACATAGACATAATTTTTTCTTGTAACAACGACATTTCATCGACAATATTAGAGCCATTTTATGGGAATTTAAAATATACGGACACTGTTGTCGAAAAAATTTACAACACACCAGATGGTAAATATTTGCTGAAAAACTTGAGGTTCCGTAAATTCCAAAGAACTGGCACCCACTTGAATGACAGTAATCAAAATGTTTCTGAAATGAATTGGATAATGGACAGTTGGTGCAAGTATACTATACAGCTGAAAGGTAAGTGTAGGCAAAGAATTGGCAACCACTCGAATGACAGCAATGTTTCAGATATGAATTGTATACGAAACTGTTGCTGCAAGTATACTGCTAAAAGGTAAGTGTAAGGAAAGAACTGGCACCCACCTGGATGACAGCAATCAACATGTTTCTGATATGAATTGGATAATGGACTGTTGGTGCAAGTATACTATGCAGCTAAAAAATAAGTGTAGGCAAAGAACTGGAACCCACTTGAATGGCAGCAATCAACATGTTTCTGATATAAATTGGATAATGGACTGTTGGGGCAAGTATACTATGCAGATAAAAGGTAAGTGTAGGCAAAGAACTGGCACCCACTTGAATGACAGCAATCAACATGTTTCTGATATAAATGGGATAATGGACTATTGGGGCAAGTATACTATACAGCTGAAAAGTAAGTGTAGGCAAAGAACTGGCACCCACTTGAATGACAGCAATCAACATGTTTCTGATATAAATTGGATAATGGACTATTGGGGCAAGTATACTATGCAGCTGAAAGGTACGTGTAGGCAAAGAACTGGCACCCACTTGAATGACAGCAATCAACATGTTTCTGATATAAATTGGATAATGGACTGTTGGGGCAGCTGAAAGGTAAGTGTAGGCAAAGAACTGGCATTCCACTTGAATATATTTTAAATATTTCAAATATGAAATTTAAGCAGTATACTCACTTGTTTAGAATTTAATACGAATCAATCAAAGAGAAAGTCGACGTTGAAATTAGCGTAATTTGATATAAGGTTCAACAGAAGTTTATATATAAGTTTTACGGCCATTCAATTGTAATTTGTGTACTACTTAAGCACCGGTATTACAAACGCCTTTACGCAATATTGGCCTATACCTTAGTCCAATGCAACTTTCCCTAAATTTTGACGCATATTGCTCAAAAATATATAGACAATATAGTCTAGAACAAATAAGTTCCAATCTAATTTTCAGTAAGCGCTATCTTATTATTTGATTTCATTGTTTCTACATAAACAATATTAGTAGTATATAAAAAGCACATGCTGCTTAACAAAGAACCACGACTAAATGTGTAATTTCAAAGTATTTTTCTTGATATTTAGAAGAACTTAACATTTCCCGGAGAATCAGAGTGCAGCGCTGGCTCGATTTTTGAAAACAGCGTCAAATTTTCTACAATAGTGGAGATTCTACTCAATTTCAGCAGGATTTTGCTCCCAAATATTTTGCTAAGTTGACTGATTTCAATTTATTAATTCGTATCAGTTTGACAAAATGGTATAGATATTTTCAACACGGTATAAGTTTTCAGTATAGCTTGTAGAAGCTAATTTTAATATTAAATTTTTGAAATTAATCTATCTGGACTGGAGTAGCAAGCCGATTTCTTAAGTGAGTCCAAGAAAATTAGGGTTACATAAACCCTCATTAGAAACTAAGGTTTGAAACACCTTTCGCGCTTACTATGTTGTGAGGACATTCCGGCCCAGAAACTGGTTTATATTTACACAGTTACTACAGGCGTGGGTTTGTAAGTTCGTCAGTATACTAAATTATTAATTTCATAAGTTTACGGAGACGCATAAATGTTAATGCCTCGCGTTTGCAGTTTTTTCTTATAAATTGTGACATTATTTATGCATTAATGCGTAAAAATCAAACATGAAAAAGAAGTTTTCCTTCACATTGCACGATTTCACAATAATATGCACTTTTAATGTGCAATATATACATGCTCGTGTAAATATTAAGACCGCGATCACAATACATTCGCCTCGATCCAATCCACCACGATCAAACTCCACGCCTACCGTATACGTATTTTTGTACACGTATTTTTCACATTACATCATCTGTTTCGGATCTAATAAATTTCTGCGTACTGGAACTAACGGAACCTATCGGATCCAATAAAATTCTGAGTACTGGGACTGACGGAACCTGTCGGAACCAATAAAATTCTGCGTACTGAGACTAACGAAACCTGTCGGATACAATAAAATTCTGCGTACTGGGACTGACGGAACCTGTCGGATCCAATAAAGGTCTGGGTACTGGGAGTAACGGAACCTGTCGGATCCAATAAAATTCTGCGTACTGGGACTGACGGAACCTGTCGGATCCAATAAAATTCTGCAGTATTGGAACTGACGTAACCTGCCGGATCCAATAAAATTCTGCGTACTGGGACTGACGGAACCTGTGGGATACAATAAAATTCTGCGCACTGGGACTGACGGAACCTGTCACATCCAATAAAATTCTGGGTACTAGAACTGACGGAACCTGTCGGATCCAATAAAATTCTGTGTACTGGGACTGACGGAACTCGGATGCTATGTGGACAAGCTATACAAAATACGTGTGCAAATCGGATTAAATGAGACTCAGTGTGAACACGGCCTGATTACCACGTAACATGAATTGGTTGTTTTTGCCTGATCCACCCCAACTATGTCCAAATATATTTGGAAGTCCTCAGCCACTGTTCCCTACACCTAGGCCTTTCCTTCTTAAACTAATATGTATTTATACAGTCTTGTACAAGAAAATACAACTGATTTTATCAAGAACTAAAAAAATCTAAAAAACTTAGAACTATTTTCTCAGTTTTTGAACCTACACAACAAATTTGCAAATGGTAGCTAATCGGACACCTTAACCATTTGGCCAACCTTTCAAGTGAAAACACTTCCGAAACTTTTATTCTAATATCAGGCGTACGTGGAAGCATTATACATATTAAATTGTACTGAAGATATGAAAGTTTACGTGAAAGCATTGTATTTGTTAAATTGTACTGAGCGTAAGTTGTCTTTATCTGTGTTTTTTAAATTCTCGCCAGGCCAGTTTTTACTCACTGTGTTATTGGAAATTCCCGCCAGTTTTTAGGTATGGAAGTAATTAGCAGCTGGAATCTTAAGAAAATTTGGGAAGCTTTTCAAACTGAATCTGATGTAGCGAAATTTTTGCAGAAGCAGGGTGTAATTCCTACAACCATAACATGCTGCCGCCATCATTTAATGACTATACAGGAGTGCGGAGGAGTCGCAACGTGGAGGTGCCAAAAAGCTGGGTGCAATCAAAAAAATCAGTGAAAAGTGGAACTTGGTTGAAGAGTGATAAGTTATCACTAATTAAAACCATATCGTTCATCTACTGTTGAACAAAAGAGTTGACGTCCATAAAATTTTGTGACGACGAGCTATTAATAGACCACAGCAGAGCCGTTAATTTTAACAACTATTTGAGGGAGATTTGTGCGTATGATATATTGCAACATAGTGCACCGATCGGTGGTCCGGGAATGACTGTGGAAATAGACGAAACGCTTTATTCCCGACGTAAATACAACAAAGGTCGGCTTTTGCCTGAGCTATGGACTTTTGGCGGTATCTGCAGGGAAACAAAAGAAGTTTTTTTGTATGCAGTCCTATCCCGAAATCGCGAAATGCTTGAAAGTTGCATAACTGTAAGAATTTTACCAGGAACTACTATCATCAGCGACATGTGGGGAGCGTACGCACATATAACCGAAATCCATGGTTATAATTTCGAACATTTATCGGTTAATCATAGCTTAAAATTTGTCTCACGTGAAGGTGATCACACCCAAACAATAGAAAGCACATGGTGTGCTTTGAAGCGTTCTAATAAGAAAAGATGTGGTACGCACAGATCTACAATGGACTCCTACCTGTGCGAGTTTGTTTGGCGGCGCCGATACGCAAATACTGATTTGTTTCTACAGATTCTTCACAATATTGCGAATTTCGAAATTTAATCAAAACGACGAAACCTAGCTGTATATATCCCATCAGCCCTGTTAAGGGCTACATTTATCGTTATCCCAACAGCCCTTTCAAGGGCTACACATTATACCAACAGCCCTCGCAAGGGCTATTAAATCTAATACTTCAGGCGATTTACAATTGTTAGTACACAACCGTCCGCGGTTTAAAAATTATGAGTAAACAAAATGTCTTATGTGAAAAACTTATGCAATTTAATATGTGCAATGCTTCCACGTACGCTTGATATTAAAACAAAAGTTTCGGAAGTTTATTCGGTTAAAAGGTTGGATGAGTGGTTAAGGTGTCCGGCTAGTTACAATTGGCAATTTTGGTGCGTAGGTTCAAAACCTGAGAAAATATTTCTAAACTTTTTTAGATGTTTAGTTCTCGATAAAATCAGTTGTATTTTCGAAATCAGCAGTAAAAACTACCCTTAATACCCTAGTTTTCAACAAAATTGGTAGCAGTCCACAAAACCTAAAAGATCCGGAAGAAGATACATGGGTATGAATAGGATACATAAATCTAGTTCCGCCCTGACTCTATCTATAGACGCAAACACCGGGGAGTGGAACCACCCCCGCCCCAGAAATATGCCTGGGGACGGCCATATTAGCCATCCCTCCAGAAATATGGCAAGTTTGTCAATCATGCACGTATATTTAGTCATATGTCTGGTGTTCTGCCAAAAACTTGCCATTTTAATCAATTATTTATATAAGTTCATAGAGATATATGCCTGGCAGACGGATATGTAAGCCGATCGCCATAAATCTAGTAAGTTGGTAATGCAGGTATTCCTATAAGCTCATAGTAACCAGCATGCATACAACCTTAAAACGGGTTGCAAGATGACCTATGTTTCAACCCCAATAATTTATCCATCGTACTGCGCATTGTCCCCCTCGCCAGAATTTTTAGCGTTTAAGCAAATCTAATTTATCTAAAATCTACGGACGGCTCCGAAACGAAAATAACGGCTCTGTACCAATGACTTCAGCACATTCTTAAAAATCGCAAATTTTCTCAGATACATGTAGGAACTTACTAATTTATAACCAAGAAGCTGGAAACAATGCCATAATCTGGCTACTATGAGAGAAAATTTTGGAGACAAAGATTTCAAAGTTGCAACGTATCGGACAAAAACAACGAATTCCAAGGTATATCTCAGTGCTGTTATTAAATCTTTTGCTCGGCAGCAGTGACAAACAACCTTTAAATATAGACTCGTTTATCTCTGTCAGGAAAAAACTGCAGATACAAACACAAACATTTCCATAATTAAAACGATACAGTAACGATATACCTTAGCGGGAACAGTCTTCTACATTCCAAAAAAAATTGCAATTTTGGCCGGTACAACCTGTGGAATACAGGTATTTTGTTAGCTGGGACACGGCCTAATTTTTAAGCAACCCATACTAAAAAGGTAGAAATACACTGACAAAATACGCGAAAAATTTATTCCAAACCTGAAATTAATTTTCATGTGGCACCTCGGGTGAGGGTGCGGGTCCGGGTGGGTAGGAAGTGACTGCGGCGTCTGGGTGGGTAGAGGGGGGGTGGGTTGCGGCGCTTTGAGGAAGGTGCGGAACGGGGGGTTACTCGTGTCTATTATAAGGTTAGAATTTCGAATGAACCCTGTGTAGCAGCAGCATTTGCATTAAAACGTATTTCGGAACACGTAGCGAACATAATCTAATTTATTCAAACCTTGGCCCATGATTTTACATGAATAAACATATCCATTTTATATGTTATATCGTAGCATTGTTATATTGTTGATAAGTATATGACTGCTGAAATATATATCCTTAAATAAAGAACTCAATAGTAGGACTAAGATTTTTAATTAACTGAAATGTATCACAGCATTCATCTGATATCGACCCTGTGGCACTGTAACCACCTAATTTTTTATTTAATCCGTGGAAGCTTATCAACATGTCAATGAGTTTTCCAAACTTGTGGTAGATAAAGTTTCTGTATGAATATAAATTTTACACTCTGTCACAGCAGTTTAAAACTGCCGCGGCTCTTATAAAACGAACACGGGGAATTTTAAGATCAAGACATTCCCAAACCGTGGTCCAACCACAGAAATTTTTTCAAAAAAACAAATTTCACAACCGCTACACCATGAAAAGTGAAGCTAAATGTTTTGTTCTTAAAATAAATTACGGTATGACACATTTTGATCAATACCATACGCCAATATCTAGCACATCATTGCCATACCTCAATGTCAACATTTACAGTTTATACTAGAAATTCCATTATTAATGTTTAATATTTTTTGACGAACATGTTTCACAATATCATCGGGCTCTCTTGAATTTTTTATTTAGTCTCTCATTACAAGTCGATCGCTAGTTTTGAACGACAAAATCCAGGATTAAAATTGTGTTACTTTACACTGCAGCGTCTATATTGTTGGGCTATAGCTATGTAGCTACTGTTGTTCGCGCTAAATGCCACAACGCTTTATAAATGCACAACCCGACGCAAAAATTGAAATCAATGTCACCATGTCACACATTCAATTTTTCAATTAGCAGTCACGGGCTAAAAATTGTTTAGAAACGTGGAAAACTGAAATTTACCTCACTTTTATAATAATTTTTCCACGCTGCGGCTCAAAACTATGTTTAAGCTTAGCAAAATGTGATTCTAAACAGTTTTATACATCTGTCATTGATAGATAGATGTATAAAATCTATTATTAATATCTAATAATAATAAAAGATAAAATCTATTATTGCGTAATATATATGATTTCAAGAAATGGGCAATAAGTTAACGATTTAATTTAGCCTGAGGCAACTATATTGTGAAGTGTATAAAATTTTATGACTTTATTCTTACTCAATGCTTCCTTTGCTTCATCGATTTCTTTAACCCAAGCTTGTTTCGTATATTCGGACGTTGCAAAATCTAGCGGTTGGAAATGGTACGTAGGCTCACCAGCGCGTTCCGTGGTTAGACTATAAGTACCTTGTTCTCGACCAGTTTCATCACGTTCTTCAATTGAGTATTTATCAAGCTGAAAGAAAACACATATCCTTGAATTTCAATTACTGCCGGCTATATCAACTATAACAAAACAAACATATCAAGATAAATCATTAAAATTAGTTTATATGAATCAAAAGTCTCTTTATTGTAACATGATAATAAACTTGTAAATTCAAAATTACACTATTTTAATGAATTGCATCATTATACAATAACATATTTTAAAGCTCGGGATAAAGTGCAGATTTTGGAGAACCAATACTAGTTTATAGGTAAGCTTTAATTATTATCTTTGTTCATACAAACATCTCAAAAATATTAGACCATCCGTGTCATAATTCCTAAAAAATGTGTTCGCTATCATCCTACAACATTGAACTAACGCCGCCAGATCTCGAGCTAGGACCGACTTAACTTACGGCGTGCAGCGTCCCAGAATTTTCTAACTACTTTATGGCCTCCACTATTTTCACCATAAAATCTGTACCGATATAATATCTCCAGCACACTGAAAATCTTCGTTGCCTGATAATTTTTATGTTGCAAAAATCTCTCAACATGCAGTCATATATCAAAGACTGATTGGTAATGCTAATCTAGTTATACGATCATCGCTTCAGCCAAGTCTTTTCGGTTACAAAATGCGACATTCTACGATAACAAAAATATCTATTTATAAAACAAGGTTCATACTAGAAACTTAATTTAGAAGACTTACCCCAATAGAGGCGATGTATTTAAACTCTGGAAATTCTTCGGGATCCTCGTTATCAACTTTTTCAGTTATGAGGATTTTATTTTTGAACAAAAATACATAGCGACGAACACCGTCACCTTCTTGACTCCCGGTGTCCCAAACTTGAAATGATTCCTAAAAGTTTAAAAATTCATATTAAATGGCTGAATGAATCCTCTATAATAATAAAACAAAATAAATCAGACACAAGCTTAAGCGATAGATAGTATTTTGATGTCTTGAGTAATAAGACATATACATATATAACAATTAACAGTGCGTAAAGTACCTGGGTACCACCAACTTTGGAGTGGGTCACTTTAAACTCAGCAAACAAACATATTAGAAATTGGTACATAAGCATATATCAATAGATAACTTAAAAGGAACGTAACTTTAAACACATGTACCGCCAACTTTAGAAGACGCCACTTTAAATTTAGCAAACAAACATGTTAGAAATTGGAGTATAAGCATATAAAATAAGATAACTTAAGAGATAACTTTAAACACATTTAATACGTAAGAGCGAAGTTCCAGCGACGCATAACTCGATTTTGCATCTGGTGCATAGAAATGTCATACTCTTTAATGCTATGAACTTCTGACACTAGTTCTATAATTGATTCGCTATCACAGAGGTTCCACTTGTCGTTACGCTAGATTTCTATCCGAACAGGTA
Organism: Trileptium ribeirensis; assembly: GCA_030248225.1. NCBI lineage: Eukaryota > Metazoa > Nematoda > Enoplea > Enoplida > Thoracostomopsidae > Trileptium > Trileptium ribeirensis. The sequence goes on from JASANE010003104.1 coordinate 26,396, forward strand.
GCAACAAAGGATATAGTTTATAACGCGAGTCTTGTCTTATGGAAGGATACAACATTGTAATATACATTAACCAATGTTTACTCTTAATAACTCAAGCCATAAAATTGATAACTGAGGATTTGACAATGATTTATATTTTTCAAATTCTTTTCAGCGTAATTGTAGCACAAAGCAGTGTTAAGTGTTTTTGAAAACCGCAACTTTTTAACTAAACAGAAATAAGTAAACTAGATATTCTGTCAAATTACGTGTATGACTTGTGAATTACCTAAGCGTTACACTGAGTAACCCGGATTTCAAAGTAGCAGTACAGTAGATCAAACTAATTGGCTAAAATGATTAAACCAACACAATTGGATTGCCCAAATTGCAAGTCATAAATACTGGTCATTCGCACTTATGTAGTATACCGAAAATGGTTATAAGTATTGTTCTGTCAAAACATCATTATTATAACCGACACAATATAGTATATACTCACATGTCGCAATAATCGGCCAAGCTTCCCTTTATCACCAGGATATCCCTCAATACTTCTAATATACGCTAAGTCGTTGGCTCGTTGTGGTATACTGATCATCAGTTCGAGCGCACGTTGAAGGCTTTTTGTGTCTTTGAGCGCACGAGAGGTATATTTTACTAGTTCCTAAAATAAGAGTGTACAATTATGCTTTTTAATACCAAATACACTTGGTGCAGTGAACGAAGCGCCTCGAACTACAAAAGGCTACCAATCGTGTATGTCTGAAAAAATATATATAACTAGCTTATCATGAAAAGTTTTAACACGAAATCCAAAATATAATGAAAGTTCTGCCATTCATCTACGTTTAAAACCTCAAAAGGTCCAACTACACAATAACCCTCCAGAGCATCACAGCCACCGATGACCACTACTCGTATTCCTTGTAACTTCTGAAGCTAGCAACAAATTTTGGTTGAAGCTAATGCCGCACAAGGCACCTTGATCCACCCCGAGATATGCTTGATGGGCGTGCGATTTCGATAACGCGTCAAGAGTGTCGTATAAGGCAACGTACATGACCATGATTGAGTTTCACACTTCGGCAAATGTTATATCACGGCTTTTGCTAAATTCTCCGATCGAACGGAATTGCAAGTTTGCGTGTAGCAAACAAAGACAGAAGTCCACATAGAGTTGTGCCTACGGGGTGATTTAAATGTCTAAGTTTCTTAGCCAGTGTCATACATAAGCCGCTTTTGACGCATTGTTTCCTCTACTAAGCTGTACATGTGTTGTTTTTGCTATCTTTGCACCTTTTAGTTGTAGGAGCTGTCAACGTCCGTACTCCGTTTTTGGCTTGTTTGTATAACAGAAATTTGCAAAATTTTACCATAACATAACCTGCAAACTATTGAGCGCCGTTACCATTTCTTTAATGAGATTCAATTCAAATTTCGCACATTTTGCTACATACACTATGTTGGGTATCGCCTACGCCGCTAAGCCGGGGTTGAAGAAACCGTTTTAGAAAAATCCGGGCTAAATTTACATGTTGTACAAGGGCAGGCTGATATTTCCTAGGTTTTAATTTTTAGGACATATGCGTGCTTTCGCCAGGCGCACTAAGATTCTATAAACGACACATACAATCAAAAATGAATTACAAACAACTGACTTGTTCGTGGTGTGTATCATTGCCATTACTACATAATAGGTCTAATTATATGTTTACCAAAATACCTGGTCGAGCTACGTCATTTTAGAAAAAATTAATTTGAATAAACCATGACCAAGTACAAAAGCATATAAATAAAATACGAGTCTAACCTTGAGGTAGCTATGATAGTATTGAAGACGGTCAACAGGCAACTTCAAATACATTAGCAGATTCTTATCGCTTCTCACATCTGCAGCCTCTAGTTTCTATAAACAAGAAAAATCAGTAAGTTTTCCGAAGACGAATCAGCATAGTTAAGCTCTGACAATGAATATGAACCAACACAAACGTTACGGTGTGGCCCATAAAACAGCTACAAATTAATTCCATACTAAAAACATAAATGCTGCAGCAATATTATGTTACAAATACTTGTGTTTTGCAAAAATATTACAAACCTATGTGTATAGTCGGTTTTTCTGATAGAATTCGGACAAAAGACCAGTTGCCTAACAGCGATTAACCTATTTATGAGAATATACTATTGGAAAGTGAACAAGCTTAAGATTATTGTTTAATGTCATGCCTAGACAAAATTAGATTATCAGAGTGCTCAAATACCAGAATTAATTTTGTAGATCATATAATCATCTACCACATATATACTAAATCGTGAGTTTTTGAGAACATAACCAATGTAGTTCATCAAACAAAGCTAGCTAAAAAAATAAGAGGATGACACTGTTTGTTGTAGTTGAGTATGTAGTTGAATGTACTCCTAGTCTCACAATGTAACTAAATTACACCAATAATATACTAGATGGCCCAAAAGTAAGGAAAACTCTTTGAACTGTCATAAACTCAACAATCATGTTGAGATAATTTTATGATTTTTTATTTGTTATACACAAGTATTATGCTTAATATCACAAATTATATGGCTAATTCACACATTTCTCTTAGCGGCAAAGTTACAGAAGCAAGACTGAACTCAAAATCCTACAATTAGTCAGAAGTTATTCGCTCATATCGCCATTATTCTTCTTTGCCAGCACCGAGCAACAAACGCATTCTTGTTCTTAAAATGCTTCTGGATAAGTTGCATTGGACTTGTCTAAACCTTGCCGCCCACGTACGGCCACTGGGGATGACAATATTGCTATTGTCACGGACAAACTTGTCGTGTCGCTGCGCATGCCAGTTCGTCGGCTGTTGGTGGAAGCTGGGCTGTCGAGGATGACTACTCATCGAATCGTCAAGGTGCCAGGACTGAAGCCATTCAGTCCCCAGTTAACAAATCAACTAAACAAAGATGACTTTGACCGCTGGGTGGAGCTTGCTAAACAACGGTTGGCGAAACTTTACGATGACCCAGAATTGGCGGATCAAGTTATTTGGTACAGTGAAAGCTCATTTAAACTCAATGGTCATGCAAATCGACACAACTGCGTCTACTGGGCCACGGAGAACCCCATTAAATAATTCAACACCAGTCTCACGCTCTTGGAGTACCTGTTTGTTTGGGCATGCACTCTGGAGGTTTTATTGGGTCTTTGTTTTTCGACGAAACTTTTACAAGTACGGATATTTACGAATGCTGAAGGATAACTTTCGGTCCCAATTTGATCAGGTGGGTATGTGCGACAAGTTTTTACTCCAACAAATTCGCCCGCCCGCTCATTATGCAAAATAAGTTCTAGAATGGTTGAAAGTCAATTTTCATGATCGCTGGATCGGTCGAAGTGGACCTCTTTGTGTGGTCTGTCCGTTCCCCGAATTTTGCGCCTCCAAACTTCTTCCTTTGAGGCGTCCCGGAGGAGAAAGTTTACGAAAGGAAGCCTATCCCTGTGGCACAACTAAGAAAATTCAATGCATAAGAACTAGGTTTGGCTGACACCGAACTGCTTCGAAACGTTTGTCGATTTGTGTGGTTTCGTCTTGAAGAAATTGTCACGGTTGGAGGTTGTTGCTGTAAATGCTTTCAAAGTTTATGTTACTATTATTTGCAAATGCAATTTCGTACCTGTATCATTTGTGGTTCAGATGCTATAAAGCGTCAAAGAGTTATCCTGTTTTCAGGGATACTCTATACATTTTATTATAAACAATTTATATACATTATATATACATCTTATATACGTTATATATGTATATATCATAGCTGTCGAAGGTCCGTCAGCTTTGGGGAGGGTGGTCTCGGGGGATATATACATTATGTATACGTTATATATGTCATAGGTGTCTAAGGTCCGTCGACCTGGGGGAGATGGTCTCGATGGAGGGACTAAACGGCACATCCTCATCACTTTTGCTGTGGAACAAAAAATTGTCAAAATCGTTCCATTCGAAAATGAGTTGTGAATGACAGCGACAGGCAAAAATGAAATTTTCACGATTTGCCCGTAGCACACTCAGTGTACACTTCGCTTGCTGAGATTCAATTACTCATAATTAGACTAAATAAACACCTGGTTGAAAGTTGCTTGGTGCTAATTTTTTCCGACCTCATGACTGACACATCCATATAATTTTAACATTACTGCGTTCAATCCAAGCTTATCATTCAATCATTTGATTATGTCATACTATATACAATAGTCAATCACTAGACGGGATGTTGAGAAATATGGGCACTATTTACAAGTATTAAAATAGTTACCACGGAGATAGCATTTGTGGTAGCTGAACATAGCCTTCGATCGAAACGTAACTACAATGGAAATGACATGAGTGCACAGATCAAAAGAACCAAATTTAAGCATTTTTGCAAGAACGTATACTTAAACAGACTCAGAGATTTTAAACAAGTCTTAGTACTAAGAACATTGGCATAAATATACCCAGCTGTGCTCATGGGAATACTGAGTATATATTTCGCAATTTTAGCCACATATAATTTTTTGTCATTAACTGCGCATTGTTCGATACGTTTTATTCGTGTGACGGTAGTCAAGATTTCGTCAATTGTTGACGCTTTGTATACAATGAATATATTATTATTAGACATTTAGGAGGTAACCCCCCTGGCCCCTACCTTCTATAGATCCTTCGTTTCAGTCTAATAATATGTATTATTATTAGACTAAAATATTTTAGTATATATAAATGGGTTAACGCTTTAACATATAATTTTGGCAAAGGACAATAGCTTACATTTCGAAGCACTGAACAGATCAAGCACCGGCTTGTATAAAACCCGATGGTTTTCGCACGCCTTTCGAAATCCTGCTTTTCGCGTCTGGTGAGTTGCGCCGGAAGGCAGGAGTTTGCTAAACTTTGCAAGGTATATATGCAAGTATATTCGAGTATTAAATGTGTTACAGATGAGAAATAATAGCTTACGTCAAAAAATTCTTTAACAGATGGTTCTTCTAAAATTTGCTCTGCATCGGGCTGATCTTTGCAATAGCGAACATGATGATCGAAATCCCGTTCCTAAAATATACACATTCTGCGTAACATTGAAAATATTACATGCAAAAAACAGAATCTTCTCAAAGCCAAGACGCGTGTAATTGATGCAAGCAATTTGAACAAGTAATGGTGATCTAACTTGAATTACTTGTTTAATAAAATATAGAACTATCATAATTTATAGCATTTTTCTCAATTTTAGTGGCATATAAACATTTATTTTAGCATTAATAACAAACTAAAATATGAAGCTATGCTATATGAAAGCCATATAAAGGCATAAGCTCTTAATAAGATCCTTACAGAGAAATTTTTCTATAACCTATTGCGGAAGCCAATGAATGAGCTGGCAATTGTGTCAATACGTAGTCGTATGTATTTTAGGTAGAGAAATATTGTTACATCGTTACAGAAACAGAATATGCTTAGATATTCCTGTCTGGCATATGCAAACAATATTTTAAATGTTCAAAACTACTGGCTTAAACTTTAATAATAAGATTTATTAAAATGTTACTTTATTCCAGCTTAAATTTTATTTGTTCTGGTTCAAGTGACTACATGATTCACCCTTTCCTTCTTAACCCAAAGCGTATTTTGGATAATATTGAACAAACTTGTGCTTTACCGATGGAGTGAACCTAGATCAAATGAGCACTATTCTCGTATACTAAGCCACTATGCTATTCAAGAGCTGTTGCTCGGTTCTTTGAGGAACCGTCCAAAGCAAACCAATAACAATGCGCGTGCAAACACACGCCGAACGACAAACACGGCAATAAACTCACCAGGCAATATACACTGTGACAAATGTGTCAATGTACAAATAAAATGGTTAACAAGTTTACAAGATATAAAAACCAATATTTTTAATTTAATTTCAATAAACAGAATGACTTCTTCAAACGCCTTACAAGAAAATCCTTCCAAAATCTAGACAAATGTGAGACAAAGTTTATTCTTTAAAACTGTTGGGCTAATCGCTATAAAAACATTACAGAGATAAGTCTGTGTTTATAAACAAAACCGATACAGTGTGAATTTTTCAACAGTGGCACTAACAAGAGGACATGCTCAGAGTGACTGAAAGCGTTTCAGGTAGTAAACTACACATGTTTGGATCTTCATAAGACTCGAGTAGTGTTTTATAACCATAAAACTTACCAGACGTACGAACGTTTGACCAACTTTACTTGGATCTTCGGAATAGTATTGCAAACCTCTCAGGAGAACGCTAAAGTATATATTGTAAAACTATCAATGTATTTTATAGGATTTAACTAAACGGTAGTTGAAATTCCGTAATATCAAAATTACCACTGCATAATGAAACATGTCAGCGCTGATTTTACAACTATATCGATTGATTTGTCTATCATATAATATTTCACTAAACTATAAAAAATGAGTTGCTACATTATTAGAATATAACAAAATATTTATGAATGTCCACGCAATTACATAATAAGGTCAGATATGGGAGTCAGCAAGATATAATTACATAAAATTTTGGCAAAAATTGAATACAGTTTGGTCGCAAACGTCGGCGCAACGTTATAAGAAATGGCTGTGATAAAGTGTTTAAAATCGTCCTATTGTTATACATATATTATCGCCACGATAAGGAAAAAACCATAAAATAACCACTACGAAAATGAACATTCAACAGAACCTAAAGAATGTTAAAGACATGTTGTTCTTCGTAACTTTTCTAATCAATAAACCCAATACAATTCTAAGCTTTTATTGTATACATATTCAACAAATCACTACAGTCACAACAATTACGACCGTGTTAAAATAATGTGAAATAAAGTAATATGGCTGGGAATGAAATGATGGGAGCAGACAATGACAAATACTGTGACATCCGATATGACTGTAAAGGAGTGTTCACACGCTCAAACTTTTTGCTCAAATTTTGATCAAAATTTGAGCCCAAATTTTGATCAAATTTTGATCAAAGTTTGAAAGCATCTTTTTTCTATTTTTGGTAAGTTTGAATGCGTGAACACTGTTCAAGCTTTCAAGGATATTCCTGTAGCCAATCACCGACAAGATTCATTACATGAAAAAGTTTGAGCTCAAATTTTGTTCCTAAATTTTGAAATATCGCAATTTTTCGTTAAAAATTTGCATCAAATTTTGATCAAAATTTGATCAAATTTTGATCTCAACTTTTTAGCTCAAAATTTGAGCAAAAAGTTTGAGCGTGTGAACACGCCTTAAGAAAACTGTTCAAATTCAATCGTATAAAATCCGCACATTTTGCTTATGAAGCAATGTCCATATGATGAACTTCAAATGAGTTATGCAAATCAAATGAATGCGGTTATTCCTAATTTTTCATATCAAGAACCGCTATATAATAAATTTGTAATCGTCATCTGGATTCAGCTGTGTTTTATTTTACAGTCGTCTACGATGTTAATCCTACGACATTTGCAGTTTCTGTAAGTGCTTCGTTATTTTTCAGTCTTATTTGATTGTTAATATTAATTGCTTCTGAATTTCCAGCTTCAGTGCGATAAGCCCTGACGGAAACAGTTTATGGTTTTTGCCACTCAAAGCTAACACATGATGAAAGTATATAGAAAATTCGTAATAACACAAGATTATATCTTGATGTTGGCAAAAAAGTGATTTTCAACATCGAATTTAGGCTATTACTGGCTCTTTGAGATTCACCAAGATAAGCAATAACACATACTTGGCATGAAAATTATATAAATCTTTGTAGTTAAGGAAAATAGCATCGCGTAAGTCGCGCAAAAATTTCGGCGTGGTTGGATCGTCCACTGCAGCCATATAGTATTCGATTGCGTAGCGCATGTCGGCAACGAACTCTTCTTCAGTGTTTAGGAGTTCGATAAAAACTTGACTGAAACACGCAAAATGAAAACAAATCGTCTGACAATCGTAAACACATAATTGCTTAATAACGGAACCGTACTGTTGCAATATTTGGAAAAAGAGCCTTTGCCACGATCATATGTACAAGCTACACAAGACGTAACAATTCAGGCAAATAGCATGTTTACAAAACAATCCTCATGGAAAGAGTAATTTTACTTCTCAAATGTCATATTACTATTAGCATAAATTTACGTCAAGTCACAATAGAACAATAAGAGAGATGTGGCTAAGGAACCGCATGAGTTAATGGCATATTTAGCTTCTTCTAAAAGACAATGTGCGCTGATACCTTTGGGTTCAAATATTAACTAATCAGATCAAGCCATAAAGAATAGTTAGATATAATGAAACGGCTTACTAATAAGCTCGATTATTGGATATCAATCATTGATAATTGCACGTAAAAAGAGCATTCTTTGCAAAGATACATACGGTGGCAGCATGTGTTAGATACTGGTCTAGAAAATACTTTCTCCCTTTATTTCATAGCCCTGTTCGAATATCGACATGAGCCCAGCAGTAACCGCCAGTCATAAATCAAGTACATGCACAGTAATAACTTGAAACGAGGATAACAAGTATTCCAGAGCATTTAAATTAATCATGGAAATGGACACGAGCCTGGGTCTAAAATATTGCATCCCATAATCTATCACGTAGGTTAAACGCTGTTAGAAAAATATCAGAAATATACTATCTAGATTATAGATACACAAACTGTTAAATTTTATACCAAATACCATCCATCACCATCTAGTTAAAGTAACCACAGCTACAGCTACGCGATTTTGACACAAAACTGATGATTATCGGTCTGCTATTTAGTCGCATAATTGTTTTTCGGCTAGGTACTAGGACTGCAATTTCATTGGGTCAGGCCACCTCTAAAGTGAAAATTTCTATCAAATAACCTGTTCTGCTGTGGACAGAAACAATGAAATTCGACTTGATTTTGGTCAAAATCTTGTAGTTAACTCAGGCCTATGGAAAGGAAAAATACAGATATATGAAAGCTTTTAGCAGTACGTGCCGTTATTAAATGTAATATTTGGTAGGCACAAAATTTACAGTCGTACAAAATTCTGTTCCACGAGAAAGTTAGCAAATTGCAACATATTTAATTAAATAGTATAAAAAGTGGAATTTTTACTTTGCAAGACGCATAAATTTGCTGTCGCACAAAAATTTGTTCCAAGCGAAATTTAGTGAATTGAAACATATTTAATTTACTATAAAAAATGTAATTTTTTCAAAGCACATAAATTTGCTGTCGTACAAAAATCTACTAATAAGAAAGTTGGCGGATTGCAAAATAATTAATCAAATATATACCACAAAAAGTGGAATTTTTGCTTTGCAAGACGTATAAATTTACTGTCGTACAAAAATCTGTTCCACGAGAAAGTTACGAATTGCGACATAATTGCTTAAATACTATAAAAATTGTAATTTTTGCTAGGCACTAAATTTACAGTCCTACAAAAATCCGTTCCAAGAAAAAGTTAGCAAATTGCAAATTATCTAATCAAATTTTATAAAAAAAATGGAATGTTTGCAAGAAATATAAATTTAATGTCGTACAAAAATCTGTTCAAAGGTAATGTTAGCGAATTGCAGAATAGATAACCAAATACTATGAAAAGTGAAATTTGTGGTTTGCAAGACACATAAATTTACTGTCCTACAACAATTTGTTTCAAGAGAAAGTTAGCGGATGAAGTTCTTAAACTGGTATTTACTATTGAATTAAGAGGGAATTCGTGTATTAATCACCTCTAACTTTAAAATTGTCGGCATAAATTTTACTCACTCTCGTTTTCGAAGTGCTTGTTCTTCGCGGGACAATTTAACATCGATATCTTCGATTTCGCGAGTCCGTCGCCGACTTTTATAATATTCGGTAGGAGTTTCGAAAATCGAGCCAGGAACCCATCCAGTTTCCGGAGGTTTTGCCTTTAAATAATATAAAAAATGCATCGCGTACAGCTAGTGACAAGTTTATCTTGCGGTTCAGATGGATGCGGCGCGCGAATAGAGCGTGTACAGATCATATTTTGGCATAGTCAGACCCACGAGTAAATAAAAATCGATAAAACGTAACATTTGTAAAGGATATGTGAATTATCCAATGCCTTGTTTTATTTTTAACTGATAGTCAAATGGGTTGCATTGATAAACATAGTCCCACCTTCAAACATTGCTTTATTCCAAAAGAGGCACACGACTGTGTCGTCGGAGCGACAGCAATAGGATATATGATCACAGAATTTTACATTATTTGAAAGCATGTTATATTACATAACTTGATAACTAGCGTGATAAAACGTTCAACTTTGGCAAAAAAACTTATCATAAATCTCTAATCAATTATCTGCTATTAATTGTGAAATTTTTCTACGCTCCTAGCTGCAACTAAATTTGGGTAGCCAGATTCGAGTTAGTAATCTCAAACTTTCGGTTGCAACGAACAAAACCATTATCGATTCACGTAATTTACCTTCATCCTCACTAGTCATGCCTTTGAATTTTTATTATCGAGAACCTCAACAATTTCACCTTCATCGAGTGCAAGGCCATCTTTTACACCCGGCCATGGTGTATAGTCTTGGATTACCATGAACACTTTTATATTTTACCTTCGCCCTCACAAGCCATGCGCTTGAATTTTTATTATCGAGAACTTCAACAATTTGACCTTCATCGAGTTCAAAGCCATCTTTTACATCCGGCGATGGTGTATAGTCTTGTATTACCATGAACACTTTTATATTTTACCTTCGTCCTCACAAGCCATGCACTTGAATTTTTGTTATCGAGAACTTCAACAATTTGACCTTCATCGAGTGCAAGGCCATTTTTTACATCCGGCGATGGTGTATAGTCTTGTATTACCATGAACACTTTTATATTTTACCTTCGTCCTCACAAGCCATGCGCTTGAATTTTTGTTATCGAGAACTTCAACAATTTGACCTTCATCGAGTTCAAAGCCATCTTTTACATCCGGCGATGGTGTATAGTCTTGTATTACCATGAACACTTTTATATTTTACCTTCGTCCTCACAAGCCATGCACTTGCATTTTTGTTATCGAGAACTTCAGCAATTTAACCTTCATCGAGTGCAAGGCCATCTTTTACATACGGCGACGGTGTATAGTCTTGTATTACCATGAACACTTTTATATTTTACCTTCGTCCTCACAAGCCATGCGCTTGAATTTTTGTTATCGAGAACTTCAACAATTTGACCTTCATCGAGTGCAAGGCCATCTTTTACATCCGGCGACGGTGTATAATCTTGTATTGCAATGAACACCTGTATATTTTTCACATCGCCACTCTAAAATTTTATAAACAAACAGAGACAATAAATTGTCGTAAAATATAAAATCAAAATCAAGTGCGGTGAGATGTTTATTTGGCTAGCTTGAATGTATTACCACCGCACAGCTCAAAATCGCAAATGTTTAATTTTAATGATACAAAATCAATCTGTTTCGCATAAACGCATGTATAACCTTGTATTGCAATGAACACCTGTATATTTTTCACATCGCCACTCTAAAATTTTATAAACAAACAGAGACAATAAATTGTCGTAAAATATAAAATCAAAATCAAGTGCGGTAAAATGTTTATTCGGCTAGCTTGAATGTATTACCACCGCACAGCTCAAAATCGCAAATGTTTAATTTTAATGATACAAAATCAATCTGTTTGGCATGAACCCGTTCTGAAACATGAAAATTGAAAAGTAAAATGGCATTTCCAAGGTAAAGTATTGTCAACACACTTTAATGTTTGCATTCACTACTATCAAACATCACAGCAATGCCGTCCGAGATACACGGTATCCATGTATTGCGTTCTCCAAATCGAGCATTACAGTTTATTTAAACGCTTAATACAAAGCGAGTGACTGACACAAAACGAACACTAACACTGGTAACTTCTCGCTTCGTTGTAACCTTGCCAGATTCATCGGTTGTTCTCGTTATAACTTCGCTGCGATAACTAGTTGACGTTTCACCACCGCCACCGCTGCTTGTTGCGCTTCTACGGACTTCGGAAGAATAGCTGAAATGACTGTTACATTCTCTATGGCAGATTAGAACAAATCTGAATGAGGGTTCTGCCAAATTGAGCAAGAAATTATTCAATTATTGAGTAGCAGTTCACTGGTTTTATTGAACCAAATTGGACTAGCAGTTTTACAGGATCTTTTCGGTTATTGAAGATACAGATAAAATTTTGGTACCAATCGATTCAGCTCGATGAGCTGGTTCAGAAAATACCCATTTTACCCACATCCCTGACAAAATTTTTTTCGATTTTTCGAAATTCCCCCCCTGGGGTACCCAAAAATTTTTTTCTTCGGAATATGGTCATATTTGGCACCGTTCAACTCGGCTGGATGAGAATCGGCTGGATGAGATGATCAGGGTTACTTGGGCCCTCATAACTTTCTAACGATGGTGTATATTTCAATACATTACATACCAGTCGACTTGTCTCATCCAGCCGAGTCGAATGGTACCCAATATGGCTATATTCCGAAGAATAAATTTTTTGGTTCCCGAGGGGGGACAATTGGGACCTCAAAAATTGAAAAAAAAATTTTGTCAGCGATGTGGGAAAAATGGGTATTTTAATAACCAGCTCATCGAGCTGAATCGATTGGTACCAAAATTTTATCTGTATCTTCAAAATTCACGAAATTCCGGCTGGGGGATAACAGAAAAGATCCGTTTTACGTTGTTTGTTAAAGGTTGTATTATAACAAAATGCAACATCCACTGCAATTTTTGAACAAAAGCCTATCAGGTGTAGCTATAATATTTACTGCGTTGATAAACGATATACATGTTTGTACTAACTTCAACTACACGATAAAATATAATCTCGTTGTAAATATATCAATGCTCACTAGAATTAAACAATTATAGTATATATTACTACAGCTAGAACTGTCGGTACGGAACTGTATGTCTAACCAATGCAAATCAAAAGTAGTAATTAGTTCTTAAGCAACAATTAGCCAATCCGCGTTCAATGCATGAAAAGCATTCAGCGTTCAACATTAAACAAAGTCAGTTCATTGATTTTGAAAATCCAGGTGACAACAGTAATATTTTGCCATTTGTCCAAAGAAATGTTTTCACCGCCTTATTTTGTACCAAAATTTTGATCATTGCTGAAGTCAACAGTACAGGTCCGCCATACAAATTATACATGCACTGTGAATATGTTAGCCCTACAAGACCATAAATAGTCAGCTGAAGTTTTAAACTATACTGAAAGTTACAACAATTTTGGACAATACCACGGCTTAGACACTGCTAATATAATGTAATTAATGGACCGGTACATGAAAACTTTAAATGAGTCTAAACAAATCTAATATAATTTATATGTTCATTTACATTCTTTCTTTTTAACATTTTTCATTACATGACACACGTTTCTTTTTACGCGCTAAGATCACGACTAACCCCAACCTCTTTTGTTCGAAACTGTTGAGTATATTCTCAGCTTTACAAACCAGGTGTTCGGGTCGAAAAGAGTCTCTGCCCAGCTTTTTTGGTTATATATATTAGTAACACCCATTTTAAGCAAGCATTCGTAATAAACAATCAAAAATTGGTGTCTTTTTCTTCAGTCACCCGCGTCTAATTTGGTAAATTTTCAAGATACAGCGATTATTTTGGAAAGATTAGACTCAGCTCGATCCAAAATCGATCGATTAGACAAAGCATCGCTTTAGGCCACTGTTACGGCAAAAAATTTTCTCGATTTTTTGAGTTCTCAATGACACTTGGGTTCCCTTAGTACCTAAAATTTTCGAAAACATTTTTCTCGAAAAATGCAAAATTTTATACATTTTGTACATATAAATTTTATTCATTGGAATCAGTGCATGGGTTAAAGCGTTACTGCTATTTATGTAAAATCCTAAGCCTAAAGGTAAGTCTAAACTTTAGAAGGTAAGTCTAAACTTTAGCCTATTCTTAAACCATTAAACCACTAACCGACTCTGCTAATTTTACCACCATTCGACTCAGCTCGTCATCCCAGTTCGAATGGTATGTAAAATTACACATTTATCGAGAAAAAATTTAAGTCGAAAATTTTGCGTACTGAAAAGGACCATTGGTAACTCAATAAATCGGAAAATTTTTTGCCATAAATGTTGTCGAAATGACTGGTAACAAAATCATCGCTGTATATTCAAAATTCTCCACTTTTGTCCTGAGAGTTAGGCAAAACAAAATACCCAAAAATTGCGCTGTTTACTAGCAAAAATTTCATTCTGAGTTACTCCAGTGCAGGAGAGGCGTTTTATTACTGGTCAGAAATAGGTGTCAGAGTTGGGCAACTGTAGTCACCCGTACGTTCGAGAAGCCTGATAACATTGTAGAATGCTTCTGGAAATAGGCGAACAAAATTGCCACACGCCGGACCGAACTTTGTGACATGGTAGGTAATGCATCACTAACCTCAATAGTGTAGTCATGCAGCCTATAAGTACATATATTGCACAATCTAAACCAAGTATAATCAGAATATAAACAGCGTGTGTTTTGCATTTGCTACCAAATTGTTAGTTGTCACCGAATATTTTGTAGACAATGGATCTTATACTAGCAATATTATGCGTTCTAGAAGTTCCAACGCACTATGAAAATTTGAACCAAAGTAGTATTTGTTATCATCTTGGGTATCATAACGCGATGCATATATTTATTTAGGCTTAAAAATTAGCGTTGACCTATCACTCGTCATAAAAAAGAGACATTAGACATAAACGTATTTATTAACATAAGGACCAATCCTAAACCATTAAATGTAATCAATTGGAAATAAATAGGACCCTTTTCTGACGTGTCGTCCTTATGGTAATAAAATTCTGTAGAGTATCGCAACCGGGTAACGAAATGATTTATCTTGGTGGAGAATAATTTTGTTAGAAAAGCCGTTGATGGAAAACAGCTTTGAGCCACATTTTTAGCCACCAAATGTTCTAGCAAAATCCCATGACCCCACTGAAAATGCTATATAATGTCTGCATGCATTTAGTGTTAGCCAGTGAAGAATAGTCGCTTTCTAGCTATAACTGCGGTGCTTTCTTGTGATTAGAATAAAATCTTGAAAAAACACTGAACCTTTTTATATTTAAGGCCTTTTAATTTACATGTCCTAACATTAGATCAGTCGATTCGGTGTGTCTTATGATCAAAAATTATCAGCTTTCGGATATAAATCGACCAAGATGCGGATATCGGGCAAAGTCCCGCGCGCATTATTGAAGCAGGGTGAGCTACCGGAGCGTAGACTTTACTGAATGCTACTGAGAAAAATGGCAATATATTTTTTTTTGCCTGTCATGCGCAACTAAACTTAAAATGACCCCGCTGACAATCCTATTTTTTTTGTAAAAAATTTCGTCACCGAACAATTTCTAGTCCGTCAGAAAATGGTAGTTTTTGTTCGTGAATATCAAATTTGTTCGCTAACAGAATTTTGTAGGATTTCAATTAACAAGGGTTTTGTTCGCGAGCACCAATTGTTAAATCATAGGGACGTTCCGTTTATGACGTCACAGTCACATCAAATTTGTTCGCGAACAGATCCCAATCCTATTTCAACGCTATATATTGTTACTGAACTGTCCTAAACCGAATGCAAATCTCTAAGGCTGCGCTAGCAATGAACCAAATTGAATATCCTATTTGTTCCGTAACAATGGATGTCGATTCCACATCGGAGATCGCAAAATAGGATGGTTAGCTGGGTCAACTTAAGTTTAGTCGTGCATCAGTTCAATCATAACTCATGTTCGGATAGATGGACGGACGGATGGATGGATGGATACATATAATTTTCTGTGCGATAGCAAAAGTGATGGCAATATGCTCTTCAGTTGAACGCTAAAAAGGTTAGACTCTACGTTCCGAGTCAAAATGGCAAAAACTGGCTTTCAGTATGTTTTGCCAAATCTGGCCATATGGGTACGAGCGCTTCGCAGCCCATATCTCGTGACACAGGTTCGCATCGAAACCCGGAAGACAGCTGATCAAGGTATACTACTTTGATAAACAGCCATGTCCACATGCTCAAAATTTTTGCTCAAAAATTTGAGCTCAAAATTTGAGAGAAAATTTGAGCAAATTTTTATCAAAATTTGAAAGTGATTTTTAAAAGAAAATTGCGTTGTTTCAAAATCTGAAATCAAAATTTGAGCTGAAACATTTTCAAGTAACACATCTCGTCAATGATTGGCTAAAGAAATTTCCTCGAAAAATTTTAACAGTGTTCACACGTTTAAACTTACCCAAAATGCAAAAAATAGGCTTTCAATTTTTGATCAAACTTAAATCAAAATTTGAGCTCAAATTTTAAACAAGATTTGAACTAAAACTTTGAGCGTGTGAATATGCCTTAATGTATAACACAAACAACTAAACCCAGCAAAAGGTAATACAAAACTGATTATAAATTGGATTATATATGTTCCACAATTAACAAGATCCAGCTAATGAAAAACAGTTAATGCAAAATTATTAAAGTTGTAGAAAGTTGTGCCGAAAGGAACAAATACACAACAGCAGCGCAGCCTATGCCGTTATCGATATACTAAGCATTGCATATACTTCGGTTCTTACAGCACTATCGCTAAAGCATTAGTCGATGGATACCACCGAGCAGAGACGACGGTCTTTGGATTTCGGACAGTAGAGCTACACATGTAGATGGAGTAAATCATTAGCATAAAAATGCTCGTATTTTTGAACATAACTTTCACATAAAAAGTTTGATGATATAGTTTGAAAAATATGAACACGGTGTGTAATTTAACTAAAATATTATGTGAGTGTGTGTGGCCGTATTATGATAATCATGACCTTAACTAATATTTTGTTCGAAGCTGGGCACAATGAAGAACGACATGCCTAATGTCGACCGAAATCCTCCTAGCCCATCTCAACCCATAATTCTTTGTCAGCGTTGTGCAGGGAACGCCACAGGTGATCATTCCTTCAACGGTCACAAGAACCTAAGCTACCTCGCGTCAGGCCCACAAAACACTGATATTACAATAAAAAATGTACTCTTGTTTTAAAAATTATTAAAATCACTGCCTACAATAATTCATAGGTAAAGAAAAATTCGCCCTGAAATATTCTGCGTGAAGTGCACGCATAAATTTGAATTACAAGCCCTAATAAAACAGTTTTCGATACAAAGACGATTTAAATTCGCAGTAAACTTTAATTTATAAATGTTGGGCTGAAAATACTAGGTCACAGCTGCCATTAATTTACCTGATGCTGCTGCGGCGTTGGTTGAAGTGTCGTTGAATTGTTTGATAAAAATACGGTAATTACACACACGAAATTGCTCAACCTGAGAGTTCAATGGCTGTAGAAGCTTATGATGGTTCCTTTTAATGGGTTCATCTAATCACAAACACAACTGCAAATTACACCTTTCGCAGTGGCTTTACAAATAAATGACTTAGCTAACACCAGGTTTTTGTTCTACATTTTGTCTGCGTATTCTTCAAACCGGGCTGTATATTTTAAACTTACGGTCCCAGCATTACATCGAATAATGAATAATTCTAAGCCTGCTACAATGGGCTAAAGTACAACCAACAGCCGATGATGGTCGACTCTGCTGAAGAGTGTGACAATATTCAGTACAGTAGACCATCATGGACTCGTGGTACAACAAACTAGCTAGCTAACTAACTAGCTTACCTATAGCTAGTGCTTTCAAATTTTCTATCGGCCATAACTATTAATAGTGAACGCAAAGGCAAAACTACTAAAAATCTAGATAAACGACGATAGCTGTAGTAGTACTACAGTGAAAAGACATCAGGCTTGAGCGGATGCTATCCTTATTGCAAATGACGTTGACATTAATTATTATAAAATTATTATATGCTCTGTATTTTATCGCAGCAGATTAAAGTAACTGTTTTTAATGCATAAAGTATTTTATTCAAGATACTAACTAAGGCGAAGCTAGTTGGTATATTATTTATTAATTAATATTATCAGGATCAGCAGCCGACAAGAGCAAATTCTCAAGCCAACGTTTCCACGTCCGTTGATGACAAATATAACCGCCTTGCAAAACAATAACTAAGCTACCTAAAACATGTGAAATCCTTATAACAATATTAAAAATAGAGAGTGCTTATAGTGAAATCGCTAAAAACAAAACCTAACGATGTTTTTACTACGCCAAGCTTTACTTTAGTATAGAATAGACAATTTCGGCTGAACCAAACGAACATTTTGCTGTTCCTGTTGTATGTAACATTTTTAGCATAAGCAAGCTCCACTGATAGATGGTATAAGATAGATTTATATAAAACGATTTAGTTATTTATTTAGCATATATCTATTTTTCAAAATTCAAATCTCTATTTCAGACTGAGGAGCTGGTGCTAGATTGCCAGTGCTGTGGCGCCGCACTAGAACAAGAGTTGCCGAAACACGAGCCGCGAAGTTGCATCTCGCGACATGGAAGCATTATTTTTCCCTTTCGAGCAATCTCGTTTCCGTTTTAACGTGTGATATCTCAGAACCCCGAGCATTAGTCTATTTCTCAACAACATAGTGTGAAGTGAAATGTTTCGGACACTTCATGTTATTTATTGCGAGACGTGACCGATAACCTAGCCTTAGTTTGTTGCTCAACAATATTATGCGAAGTAAAAAAATGCCAACAACACCTGTTCATCACAAAGTAACAATTCTACGATGTGATGTGTATATTTTTATTCATGTAAAATTTTGGAAACAAGGTTTCAAAATTAAGGTTAATGTTTGTGTTAATGCGTTTTAATGCTAATACCTCTGTCGCAAAAGTTTTTCAGATCTCTAACCGTATAATAGTCACGAAAACATATGCCTACTGCCAAAATATCAGCATCGTTATAGGTCCTATTTTATGTCGTAAGGTATAAATAGATGGCAGTGATTCGGCATTCCATCTGACGTACAGGGGTTTAAAATATTTAAATGAACTCTTGGATATATTTTATATTTTTACAATACTCGGTATATCATACATGCTCAAGCTCCGAGGTTCCAGGAAAGTAGCCGGCACCCTCGGAGATGGGAGTTGGCGTTTGGCATCTCCTGCTTGGAATTAGCCGTGTGAGTGTAGCGACACCTGTGCCTATGTGTTCGGAATAGGTAGGGAGGCCTGTGGGAGGGATGGTGGTATGATGACCTGGGAATTGCACATCGTGCCGAGGAGAGAGATCTGGCATTTCAGGTGGGGAATACCTTCTACGAGTATGTATGCTGTATATATAGTAGTTAAAATAGGGTAGACAAATTTAGTTTTCTGCTTGAGATATTTATTTTAAAATTTGTTATACTTTTTTATAAATAAAATTAATTTGTACTTTGGTTGAATACCTATGTCTGAAATTGGCATTTAAAAATATCCACACTTCAATGTATTCCATGGCAAATGTTTTTCCGATAGAGTGAACAAACCTGTATAACACAGATATATACTCTCTGAAAAAAGCAAGCAATAACCATGTCAAAGCAAGGCATGCATTGCTTTCAAAATATTTTTTAATAATCAAGTCGCTTTGTTTAACTTTATAGACTAGGCTGCGATATATCTTTTTATATGCTTTCCTCGATACTTTGGCAGTCGGCATATGTTTTGTGGCTGTTATAACGGTTAGAGTTCTAAAAAACTTGTGTGACAAAAGTATTAGTATTACAACGTATTTCGAAACACGTAGCGAACATTGACTTAAATTTGGAAACCTTGTTTCCAAAATTTTACATGAATAAACATATGCATTTTACATGTTACATCGTAGCATTGTTACTTTGTATTACTCTTTTTACAAAGTGACAAGACCCTCTTTAGATTCAGGGTTAAATTAGGGTCCAAAATAAGATAATGAAATTTGGTCATTTAACATTGACACCCATTTGTTAGTATTATCATAAAATAGTTTACAATACGATATATAATACAGGTAAAAATATGGGCTCTAAGCACAACTTGGCGGTAGATCCGAGTACTGCATGTTTGAACAGGCGAACTCAGTAGAGCCCAGTATATCTGACAAAGTTAAGGTCGGCTTTTAAGAGCACTTTTCTAGGACAACAAACATACATAATTGAAACAAGTGACGTATAGCACAATATTCTCCCAATATAAAAGAACAGCCAAATTTCATCGGATCGGCTATACATGTATAGTTCATTTGGAGGCTTGTGTCTCTTCTCTGTGGTATATGATAGGAATCGTAAAGTTTTTTACTTGGAGACTGAGAGTCGTCGTAACTTGTTATCGGAGGAACCGAACTAAACAGACCGCAGAGGCGTAGCCATAACATTCCGCATTGGGGACACAGAACTTGCTTGGCGGAGCAGACCGTAGCCTGACTTGGCGTACACAATACGCGCACTTCGCTTTCGTCATCCCGTACTGAGGGTGCGCCTGGTTGCACGGGTGGGCGCGACCTTGTGCCCCTTCCACCTTGGCTAAGCTCCTGGCTCAACGAAAATGGTGTAGAAAAAGGCACCTTCCTCCCACCGGCCAGACGATTTTCCCTGCACAGACTGAAGACTTACCCCAAGGTCCTCGGCTGCACCTGGGATTTGGGACCTTGAGCATGAACATACAGCGTTCAATGCCGTATTATGCTAAACTATAACAAGATCTAGCTACTGCTGAAGATACCTGGAAGGCATTCAAGTAGCTATGTCGAATTTATTTAGTAATATAAATATACAGTCTTTCTTTGCTGTTATGTATGGAATGAAAATTATAAACAAGTTGTGAAACGGATACGAAACGAAAAGTCGACATGCACATACCTATTCTGTTCACCAAAGTATGTGTTTGTGGAATTTGACTCGGCGTCCCAAACAAATCTATATTAATTCAAAACCGTGTTCTCAAAGTTTTCCTTAATTTAATGCGCTCTGTTCGTGCAGTGAACCACGTGTCGTCTCGGTCGAAATAATAAGAATAAACAGTCAACATGGGCTATTTCTAATACTGAGCTAACTGTACCTCTTAAAAATCATGCCTCTAAAGGATTGACCATATGTGTTTTAAAAAATTCCAAACATATTATTTAAAAATGCGCCAGTATTGACACAAAACATATGATAGGGACACTGCCACGTCCCTATAATTGCAAGGCGTAACCGATAACCAAGCATTAGTCTATTGCTCAACAATATTATGCGAAGTAACATGTTTCGAACACGTCATGTTAATTATTCCTAGACCTGACCGATACACTAGCCACTACCCTTAGTCTACTGCTCAACCATATTATGCGAAGTAAAATGTTTCGAACCTGTCATGATAATTAGTGCAAGGCGTGACCGATAAGCCAGCTCTAATCTATTGCTCAACATTATTATGCGAAGCAAAATGTTACAAAAACGTCATGTTAATTATTGTGAGACGTGGCCGATAACCTACCTTTAGTTTATTTCTCAACAATTTTATGCGAATTAAAATGTTCGAACACGACATGTAATTCTTGCGACGCGTGACCGAAAACCTAGCTTTAGTCTATTGCTCAACAATATTTGCGAAGTGAAATGTTTCGAACACGCCATGTTAATTATTGTGAGACGTGGCCGATAACCTACCTTTAGTTTATTTCTCAACAATTTTATGCGAATTAAAATGTTCGAACACGACATGTAATTCTTGCGACGCGTGACCGAAAACCTAGCTTTAGTCTATTGCTCAACATTATTATGCGAAGTAAAATGTTACGAAATCGTTATGTTAATTATTGTGAGACGTGGCCGATAACCTACCTTTAGTTTATTTCTCAACAATTTTATGCGAATTAAAATGGTCGAACACGACATGTAATTCTTGCGACGCGTGACCGAAAACCTGGCTTTAGTCTATTGCTCAACATTATTATGCGAAGTAAAATGTTACGAAATCGTTATGTTAATTATTGTGAGACGTGGCCAATAACCTACCTTTAGTTTATTTCTCAACAATTTTATGCGAATTAAAATGTTCGAACACGACATATAATTCTTGCGACGCGTGACCGAAAACCTAGCTTTAGTCTATTGCTCAACATTATTATGCGAAGTAAAATGTTACGAAATCGTTATGTTAATTATTGTGAGGCGTGGCCGATAACCTACCTTTAGTTTATTTCTCAACAATTTTATGCGAATTAAAATGTTCGAACACGACATGAAATTCTTGCGACACGTGACCGAAAACCTGGCTTTAGTCTATTGCTCAACAATATTTGCGAAGTGAAATGTTTCGAACACGCCAAGTTAATTATTGCAAGACGTGACCGATAAGTATATGTATCTATGTGTCTATAGATTAAAATGTATAAATATATATTAAACATATATATGTTAGAATATGGATTGTACACTTAAACATACATATAGATATATGTGCGTGAACCACAAGTTGTCATCGCCACGGTCTGACGCTTTAAGGAGGTCGTCTCGGCGATGGAGACTCTAGACTAGCTGGGGTGACCAAAATTTTCTCTCAAGATCCACAATTTTCATCAGTTTGCCAATGTTATTTTATTATTTTTGTAATTTTACTTAAGATGGCCAAACTTTCCTGGGAGGGGTGTGTGTACCGACCCTAAGAAGGTAACCTCAGGGTTTTAAGAGAGGCAAACTCCTACCACTTATCCACATCTAAGAGTAAACTGTAAGTACCCAGTGGTTCTACTGGAAGAGAATAAGACTTTCAGTAGCGTTTGAAAAATGAAATTTATTGAATCCCTCAAGTATTTTAAGAGGAGGGGTCCTCAAAACTTGGGGTGGGAACAAACATTTGTCCGAGATACCATGACTCCATCCAAAAATTTTGAGGATACTCCGCCAAAAATTGAGGGCGGTAAGGTTGAACTAGATCGTGTCACCTGGCTTATATGGGTAATGACGCCAAGCTTTTAAACTCTTCTCAAAACGAGATCCATGAGCACCGCCACAGGGGAGGGGGCAGGGGCCGAGTATCGCTGCCCGCCCCCCCAAATATTTTTGTAAAATGTTTCACGGATTGTCTCGATAAAGTTTTGCGCCTTCTGCGCGCAGATTCTTAATACAAATGCACCATAACCACCACCCCTAGTGAAAAAATAACGGGTTTGGAACTATTATCGCAAAAATAGTTATCATGTTCTGCCAATTTGCACAAATCTTTATCAGTTACCCTTTAATTTTGCCTGTTTTCCCAAAAATTTTAACGCGCGAGCCTGCAGGACGAGGAGGGCAGTGGCGGCAGGGGAGAGGGACGGGGGTGCCGCGTGCGTTAGGAAGGCACCCCGCTCATCATCCCATGGACTGTTGTGCATCACTGTGCCAAATATGCCAACGGCCCCTTTACAGTGAAATCGTGGCGGCGCCACGGGTATAATAACTTCTTGAGCCAGCGAACTTATTTTAGTTCAAAGCTTTTGTGTTCTTGCCGATCTCTGTTAAATAGCGATATTGTATCCCTCCCAGATTTTTGTGACTGAAATTTTTCTGAAGTTGAAGCGTAAAAACCATGAAAAAATTGTTGCCCGTTTTTCGACAGATATTTATTCTGCATGGAAACTTGAACTTCATTTTGTGATATAACTTTCCGCAATTCAGTGGTGTGTTTATAAACAACCGAAATTCGTTGTACCCTTAATTTTTGTAAGTTAATGTGCTTGCGGTATTACATTAAATGTAAAGCCGCTGAATTAGAAGTGATGCACTAAATAAAATGTTTTTGCAAACAATAACCGCTAAAAACGGACAGCAAACTAGTAACGAATAATCTTCAAAATCCGGGCTACATAGTTATTAAAAGAAACAAAGTATTGAAAAAATATAGGTTTCAAATATAAATATTCATAAAAAAGGAAAACACCTAAATTACAGAAGTGTCTAAAAACAGTAACTGAAATGTTATTATAATAAGCCTCGCAAATATATATACATAAAGTTGTTGTAAAAGAAGGTAGCAAGTTCGAACCTGGTGACGCTTTATGCTGCAAAAAAATCGTTCCGTACACCGTGCGTAAATTCTCTTAGGAAAAACAAATAAAACAGGAGAACACCATTCCCAATACATTACATATCTACACATATACAAACATTCAAACCCAAATGCATTAAGGTATAGACAGCGTTTTAAGACATTATCATCAATGCGAAACCTGCGATGCAATGCTCTGTAACTCAACGTAACAAGAGTCAAACGGTGCGAATTTAGAGCAGATTTTAGCCCGGAGTAGATTGCAGCGTACCTCTACACTCGCAGCTATAATCATTAAATACACCAAAGCTTTCAGCGACACAGAAACAACTTAAACTCTACCGGAGAAGCATTGTCGCACAAAAACAACACATAAAATGTGGAAATCTATAAACAAAATTGTTTTAAACTGCTTTGTAAAGAAATAAATAAAAATTTCCAAGAGGAAGGCATTTATGATATCAGCTTTTGCTAAGACCTCGTATGAATAAGCAAACAAAAATATACAGAGCATTCTGTGGCATAAGAACTCTTGAGCACGTACAGAAACAGTCGGTACTTTTGAAGAATGTAGTGAAAAACTTTCTCGCGGTTTTGCCTTATGTATCGCATTACAGTTTGAATGCAAAACTCAATAGATGAATTTAGAATTTCAATAAATCTTATTTCATAAAGCAACTGTGCACAAAATTTATCAATGAATAAAATGCTTCTACAGAACAATGAAATCAAATTATATTTTGGAAAATTTTCAAAATTACCTTAAATTACTATATAGGCAAATTCAAATTGCTTAGTAAATTGAAGCGACATGAAAATGAACACCTATTTATTTCCGAAATATCCAACAATTTTTTATCGCAGTTACTTTTTTAAATACAGCGATGTATCGTTAAGCTAACCAGTTGATTATTAACGCGAATATTAAATTGCTCAGATTTTATATCCAAATAAATGTATAATAACTTAGATGTGATAACTATTACTGTCACGCTGAGAACGTTTGCCTGCGCTAAGAACCAGATCCTTTGCTGGTACCATTGAGAAGTATGGACAAAATTACTGTTATATTGTGACGTTGTTCAGTAGAAAATACGCTGTCAGACACAATCATACACGTCTAATAATTAAGTGAGGACGACATTAATATTTTACTATCTGTGCTTCGCAAATACCCATTGATGTTCATCAGAATAGTCAGTCTTGGTGGGGAAGGGGGTGTAAATTTATGCTAATTTTTAATTGCACATAATTTCATAAAATTTATTTATAACTGCAGAAATTTATAAGCAGAATCTCTGCGAAGCCACGTGTGGGTAAATATATCTAGGAAACATCCGATCCCCAAAGACTAAGACTTTTACCACCTGTGCGTTTTGTGTTTTCAATCTTGACGTACGGATGTCATGCGAAAACGAGGATATTGGGCTTGAAATACAACCAGACCTACAATACCTGCACGACACAGTCCAATTGTTAAATTTAGAATATTTCTTGACGTTCGCCGCATATCACGCCAACGGGTCCATGGGTGTATGCCATAGATCCATGCAGACATTAAATGAGACACTATAATTTTCCCTTTAGCAAGCGACCTCTACTGTTGATACTTACTAGAAGATTAAGGTAACCTTGCCAACATGATTTGGCATTCACAATTGAAACAACCCTTAAATATTTACTCTGTAAAAATATTACTTTTTACAGTATTAAATAATATTCATAACTACATCAATGCAGTTATAACATAGCTGCTTTGTTGGTTTGCTAGATATTTCAGCGACGCTATGTTAATTTCATTTTTCCAACTTTCTACTTAGCATCATTATTTCCTGGTGAACTGTTTAATGCCCAGCAGGGGCATCGCAAAGAGACTGCATACCCCCACCCTATCTTTTTACCGCAGGACGAGCAAAACTTAAATGATGGATAGGTATAAAATAATATAAATGGAATTAATTGGCTCCTTCCGCATGTGTTTACCTCTACTTTTGAAGAGCGTGTGGTGCCCGTGAAATCTAGTATACTGGACATTGTACGCGTTACTAAACTCGCAGCGTCGCTGTATACAATTAAATTAATTCAACTATGATTGCGTTCGCCTTTACGGGGGCATCGGCTTCATCGAGAAGATCAGCCGGTCATCGGTCCAGTGGACGAACCTGAAGTTCACGTATGAATTAAGCAGTGTTTTACCTAACATGAAAAATATCTCTGTGCTTTAGTATAAACTGCTCCTTTTTTCCTAATATTCCTTGTTTACAGTTTCAACAGTTTCAAATTGCGCAAAAAGCTCTCATAGTTAATGCTAATCAATTCGCCAGGCTACTATGCCGCAAAGCTTTTCCACGCCCGCGCGGCGTCGGGTATCCAAGCTAGTTTAAATCTAAAACACTAAAACGACTTATTTAAAGCACCGAAAACAACACATAAAGTAAATATCTGACGGCCGTAAAGAGCTTTAAACTCACTGAAATCATCGTATATATTAAGCATACCGCAAAATCTATTGAACGTTTCTAACTGTCCCGAAAGCAATATATAACAAAAAATATTCTATATCGAGTTTGTTGACCCTAAACCTACTGAATATCAATCAATCAATCAATTTACTAGCAAAAATTATTTAAAATGTGGTACGGAACAATCAAAAGATGTAAAAAGTGAACTAGTAAATATTTATGTAGACAGAATGGTGGAATACCGTCGCTTTGGCCCATATCAACTTTAGGGGCCGAAGCATAATGCATGCCATGCCTTTCTCGATATAAATACTAAGCCTAAGCCTTAGTCTTAGCCTAAGCTAAGTTCCCTATATGAGCCATGTATTAAGCCTAAACATACGTCGGGGGTGGGCTGCTGATCTGCCTGTCTAGGCTGTTTTTTCTAATGTTATAACGTCCGGTTCCTAAAGTTGCCATTGCTTTTGTATGCTATAGGCTATGATCGTATTCTAATAAGCTGTTGAAATGCACGTACGAAACTTGTGTTTGAATGTCTTTACGTTTCTGCTGTTAACTGTGTGTCCGTTTATCACTGTTGGTGGGTTGTTTCAAGCATTCATTGCGCCTATGGAAAAAGTATTGCTTAAACTATTGTTTTTTACTCTGAGGAAATGTAATTGTAGGCTTTGTCCCGGTGTCCTATTAGTGAAATTTCCTTTACGTTTTACAAGTTGCGCAGTAAAGATTCAGTATCTTCGTAGATATATGTGAATACTGATTCAAGTTCAAAGTGCAGCGTCCTTAGTTCTAACGTTTCAAGGCTGAGGTATTTATTTAAACAGTGATTATAAGGCACGTAGTCTAGCCTTGTACAGTCGTCGGATACAGTATCCCTGTTTGCGTTCAATCATGTCAATTCTCCAGCATATACAGACGATCAGACGATGCTCACGTACTCTTGGTCTAAGGTATGTAACGTAGGCACGTAGTAATATTTTGATATCGTTACATAAGAAGCAGCGAAACAATGTGTCGGTCATTTGATAGGCTTAACAATATTATTACTAACCTCTGGTCATTTGTGATCCATATGCCTAAATCTTTACAATACTCTGTGGTTGGTACTATGCCATTTTGAAGTCTATATACGAAACGTGAATTTCGCGAAACTAGATGCAAGACCTGAAATTTTGAAACGGATATTGACAGCTACCATTTAATTGATCATTGCTCAATGGAGTGAAAGAGCATGTTGTAAAGTTTCATGCGCATGGCCACTATTATCTTTAGGAATTTAGTATAAAAATCTCAACATTATCAGCAAAAACTATCTTAATACAAGGAAAATCATTAATAAACATTCATCAGATCACTAATATATAAAAGAAAAGAAGTTGGTCGCGGAACACTGCGTTGCGGCACGCCCGAAAGAACAGGTCATTCCCTTGAATATCAACTACTTATTTTGATCCTAAATTTCCGGTCTGCTAAGAAGGTTTTCAACCAAGCTATACTACATCAAGAAATTCCGAGGCATGAAAACTTCTGAACCAATATCGAAAAAGCATCAGCTCGGATTTCACTTTCCATGCAATCGTCTGTGGCTCTGGCTATATCACTTTTTGGAGATTTTAGAGTACCGATGCCAATTTTAACATTACAACGATTTTTCAAGTAGCTGTAAGTATCATTGTTGCTTACTGATGTTAAGATAAGCTGATCTCGTTTCTCTTTGAACTTTTTTATCGGCAATTTTTGCGAAAGAAAAGTCGGGATTTGTCGGGAAAAGCGGGAATTTATGGAAAAGAAAGGTCGTGAATTGGCATGAAAATCGCGAATATCAGGAAGTTTATAGGGAGGAAAAGTAAAGAATTGTCCGGAAAATCCGAAATATTTGGGAAGCAAAGGTTGGAAGTTGTCGGGAAACGGGGATTAGGCGATTTTTGGAATGTAAAAGTAGAGAATTGTCAAAAAATCGGGAATTTATGAAAAGGAAAAGTCGGGAATTGTCGGGAATCTATAGGAAGGAGTAGTCCGGAATTGTCAATAAAATCGGGAATATTTGGAAAGGAAAGGTCGGGAATTGTGGGGAAACGAAAAAATCAGGAATTTTTTGTAAAGAAGAAGTCGTAAATTGTCGGTAAACTCGGGAATTTTGGGGGAGAAAAAGCCTGGAATTGTCGGAAAATTCGGGAAGGAAATGTTGGGAATGGTTGGGAAAAGCGAAAATCAGGAATTTTTGGGAGGAGAAGTTGGGAATTGTTGGCAAGCGAGAAAATCTGGAATTTTTAGAAACAAAAAGTCGGGAAATGATAAAATCAATAATTTTGGGAAGGAGAAGTCGGGAATTGCCGGGAAATGGGACGACCGGGAATTTTTTGTGGAGGAAAAAGTCTTTCATTATAGGGAAACAGAAACATCGGGAATTATTGGAAACTGAAAGTCGAGAATTTTTTGGAAGAAAAACTCGGTAATTTTTTGGAACCAGAAAACTGGCTATTTTTGGAATGGAAAAGCTGGGAATTTTCAAGAATTTTTTGAAAACAGAAAATTCAAGAATTATCGAGAAGGCATATTTTTTTCCTAAAAATTTCCGACTTTTGTGAGAAGTAAAGTTTTATTCCCAAAGATTCCCGAGTTTGAAGAAAATAAACTATTTTATGTGTGTCTATCTATAATATAAAACACACATATACAAAAATCAGCGTTTTTAAGCACTCATTTCCTCCACAGTGGTCTTTTGATTTTTAATTGGTCAGAAATTAAAAAATGCAGCGAATATTAGGCAATTCATCATGCAATCATATCTCAGTTATCGCAATTATTTAGTAAGATCGCGCTTCAAACAAGTATTCCAATTCAAGTAACTTGTAGCAAATTCTACGTTCGTTGAAATATTTGCAATTAATGTGGTTTATTGCGTGAGTTGGTGGTAGTTCACCTCCTAGAAGTTTATCTGAACCGACACCTTAATTTCGATGTAAACAAATTCATAATTTATACCAGTTGTTTGCTTCAACCAAATCTGCCTTTGTCTCGAGTGCAGTTATAAAAAGCAACCAGTTTTTCTATTATGATGTAACGTGTAGTATCATTTGCACTGTTGCATACGTCAGAAGTTAAGCCGCATGATTTCTTGCGGGTGGCTGTCTGTTGTCGCAGTTTGGAGTTTGTCATCGAACAACGGGCCAAAGTAACCCTGAGGGGCGTAAATAAAATGCAGTCCATGCCGTTCTCGATATACTAAGCCTAAGCCTTAGTCTTAGCCTAAGCTAAGGTCCTTATACGACACATACATTAAGCCTAAGCCTAAGTCGGGGGGAGGGGTGCCGCCCCCCGAACCCCCCGCTCTAAGCTGTTCTTTTTTCTAATGTTATAACGTAACGCCCCTCAGGGTTACTTGGGGGGGAACAACGAATGTAAATACTTTCCATCCATTAAAGTCTTTCAATCGATGAGCGTTCTTTAACTTGGATCGCACGACGGCGGCGGGATAAAGTCGCAATTTCAATAGCCAGCCGTGGAGCTGTGTTGCTATTTCTACTAGGACTCAACGTTCTGCCTTAAGACGCTCATTCGAAACTCCTCTTGAATCTCGATGGATCGATATTTTCACACACGTTGTTAGCGTCTGTGTAGTATCTTCCGTTTTCTAGGAGACTTTTAATGACAATGCAGCGACGGCGCTTTGTATCTTCGTGATCAGCGGCAGAAGGAATGATTATGCGTGATTGGTATCCAGAGTTGTTTGCTACAATCTGTGCCCAACTATTTGTGTCGCTGGCATTTATCGCGCTATTAAAAAACTTGATCACTCACAGGAAGTTGTGTAGACTGTTTGAATTTGCCAATTGCAGCAGTAGATTCAATAGTAGCAGTGGTGACTTTTTCGACCACCTTTTATAGCGAAGAGATCAGTGACTCGACGTTGGTCATGCTTTCGTTGTGATCGGAGTGGTCAGAAACTGCAAAAGAGTTAGGCGTGTGACTTGATTTACGATGACTACGATCGAAAGCCTAACATTTTGTACATACCTCCTAAGCATTCGGCAAGCAGGCACTGCCGCCTTCGGCGTTACTTTCGGCATATAGTCCTTACTCCTTGGCCGTTTGTGTTCCATAGATTCGTTGTGTGGTTAGCGGTTGCTATTGTGAAAGTTGTTTCGATAAACTCTGGCTTTGTTGCCGAGAAACGTGGCGTTGCGTTTTGGCAAAATTAATTATTTCCGTTATAAAACCAGGTTTGTGAATTCTGGTAAACAGCCTTTGTTCTTCTGCAATTGGGCTAAAACCTGGCAAAAGCCATGAAATATACGTGTTAGACTCTAGATAGCCAAATATACAATTGTACTCAGCATTCAGAAAGTTCTATACAAGCCCATTTTTATTACTCTGCACGTAATACATCACCAAACGAAGGCATATGTTTTGACAATTGTATTTGCTCTAAGCTCGCTTAACTTCTCTAAAATATCATTAAATATTCGTACTGGGATTTATTTAGCTAAACAATCGTACGCAACTGAACGAAACGCCTATATATGCACCATAAGTGATGCTCCTACACACAATACATAACCAATTTTCCCTTAGCGCCCTCATTCGAAACTTGGGTTGCGCCGCTATCAATTATATATGTAAGCCAGCTAAGAATTGGTACTTAGAACACTCCTTCTGTGGCAATGCGACAAATATTCTAATATTGCTAATCAATTTTACAGAATAGGATAAATTTTAGTACCCGCATCTTAGGATTGCTACATCGATACGTATGACAAAAGTATAGCAGAAAGATTGGAAAACAGTGTTATAGATCAGTGTAATTTTGGTTCACCTATATGTAAACAGAGCTGATTTGGAAAATCGAACAGCTACTATGTGACAATGGCAAATGTTGCATCGGGAAACTACAGAGAAAATTACAAATGAAAATTTTGCGATGTTTGGCCATGAACAAGTAGAAACCAATGTCTACATGACAAAAACATTCTGTCTCTCTGTTTCACTGATAGCAATTAAAAAGTACATAAAATGTCCAATTATCAATGCCTTATGTCCAATAGAGACCAGCAACCCAAACGCTCATCAATTTAAAATGTCAGTGCAAACATTTACTAGCAAGTTAACATGTATATATACAAACAAGTAGTATGTTACAGCGGTAGATTATTTAAGCTAAAATTACGGACACAGATGAGATTGTGATAAACAACTGAACACAAGTCCTCAGAATCAAAGGGATCGGGCATAACGCCGCAATGAATATTATAATGGCAAAAAATGTTACTATTTCGAAGAACAGACCTATATCACCATGTGTCTAGAAACAATAATGACTGCTGAGGCGGCTTCGAGGTAGCAGCACCACCCCCCTTCCGATTTTAGGCTTAGCCTAAGCGTTACATATGAGATGCGAAGTTAAACGCTTAATCCATCAAAATGGCATGGCATGCATTTAACTTAGGCCCCTAAGGCCCCAATGATAAGACCATGAACACGGTGACCAATAAATTATTCATAAAATGTACGATGTCATTTTACTATTAGTGTTGTTTGTGCGCAAGAACTTTTACAAGAAGGTCGGGCAAAGAATATCGCCGTGATTTCTGGTAAAGTGACATGAAATACAGTATTGAGCAAACACTGATTAGTGGTCTTGTGTCATTGAAGAAATTCCTATCGGTGGAATCAAATATTACCTAAAAGGAAACAGTTAACATGCACATTTACGAATGAATACAACCGTCCATTATTTGGAAAATATGAATACAACCGTAACATATATGTACGAAAACGCCATTCTCTTGAAGCAGAACCACTTCCCATAAATATAAAAGTATAATGAACAGACACCAAATGCAATGACAGTAAAAAAAGTGCAGTTCAGTCAAACTGAATTACAATGTACATTGTCTAGCTACATATAACTGCTACGCTGCCGTTGAACTGACCTAGCAACAAACATTATATTAACCGTTGGGTTGAAAACTTTAGGTACAATCGTTAATTCACTACCTCCGCGATCATTTAAAATAATTGACAGAAATGTGATAATCCTGTATATACAAGAAATGTCTAAAATGAAAGCTCAATGGCTATGGCAAAAAGTATACGAGTCTCTTCCTAATGCACTTTTCGGATTGCTATTGCTGCTTTAAAATACACTTTTCACAATAGATATTTTAAATATTAAAATCCAACTACTCAAATATTGCTGAATTTACTTTGCCGCCAGATACAAATGGTTTTTTTATTTTTTCGGTAACTTTTTCTACCGACAGCGCATATTTCAACCTAACGGTCCCAGTGGAACATCTATTATACACATATTATATGGTTCGAACGTTGACCTAGTGGAATTGTGTATAAATACTGCATTTAGTGTTACCAATCCTAACTGCGCGCCAATCTGACCATACTGCGCTACAACTTACAATTGTTATTGCTATGCCGGCAGCGATTGCCGAAACTCCTCGGTAACATTACATTACCATAGTCCCAATCTAAAAAGAAAACTAGCCAAACTGAAGTAAACGATATTTTCAGTGGTGTACAGCATATTGGCTTAGAATCACTCAGCAAACCACAGTATTTCGCAAAGCGACTGCTTTTCATATAGCAAAGTGTAGTTATAGTGTTGCAGAGGAACTGTTGGAAAAGAAGATACATATAGACACGCACACCAGCGAAGCCAGGTTAAGTTGTAGCGTCAAGCTAAATTGAGTGTAAAATTCGTTTATCGATAAATAGGGTGCCCCGGGATCCAAGAGCCCTAAAAGAATTAGATTTTCGGCAAAATTCAATGAGATATTTATATAGCAAAACCCCGTACGGCGATTAAGCGACATATATATAGATAACATAAATTTTCAACTGTATGTAAACTATTCTCAAAGGAGTTTCAACACCCTATTTTATTTCGCAAATAATATAAACACAGCTATATAGCAGTAAATGCCGATATGGCCTAAGAAATTATTTCAGTCGAACAAACCAACCAAATAGATGACTGAAACAACGAACACAAGGCTTTTGACGAGTCACGACGATGAACGTAGTGCAACTTTTGCATTATCTTGCGCCCAGCACAATATTCAAGGAAACCAAGCATAATATTCATAGAGCTTAAAGCCCTAATACGGGTTTAAGAACATTCAAAGATACTTTAAGGATACAAGGAGAATCGATGAGAGCGGACACCGACGATAAGTTTATCTAAACATTGAAATAACCAATTATGGTTTCAACAAAAAGTGTCTTCTTAAACAGAGCAGGTAGTGGTTCACTAAAGGCTATCATTTCCAATCCTAAAGGCAATATTCCATCATTTAAAATATGAACTCCACTTCCGATGTTGGAAGGATTTACGGTCTTCTCATTAACATGTGCACACTTAGACCGGCCGCACGCAAGTCACGCTCGAATTCGCGGAACAGTAACAACATATCGTTGTAAAAAGTAGAGCAACTGCAATAATATAGCTTTAAATTAGTACGAGATCAGCAATTATGTATGTCGTGCTATACGAGTTAATGTAAATACGACAATACTGAAGCTCAATCTTATATAATGACAACTGTGTTTACATTTTTGCATGATACAGATGTGTACAGTACAAATATAAGTTTAGCGGGTATACAGTGTCAACGCAATGTCGTTTCATTGTCCTACTAATGCAACTATAAATGACATCAAAATATGCATCCTTGATTACCTAACATACGCGCTGCGTGGCACGGTTCAGGACACTGCAAGCTACAGCAACTGCAGCTGAAGACCTTAGATGTAATTAGGCCATAGGTGTCGATAGGGGTTAGGGTGGTTACCCACAAGCCACATTCACCCCTACCCCCATCCATACGGTGAAAATAGCAAAAATTGAAGAAAAATAGTTAAAAATTATAGGAAAATTATGAAAATGTATCGAAAACCGATAAAAATTGGGAGGGGAAATTTTGAGCTCCTAAAAATTGTAGAAATTTCCTCTGACGACGCCCAAGCCGGCGGATTTTCGACACATATACATTAGACTATCACCATTTTAAGCGTAAACTTGCGTGTGTATTGTAGCCTGAAATGCTTTGCTAGCTATGCCTAAGTGCACGCATCTTAATAAATGAATGTCAACAGGTGCGCTAGCATATCATTCTTATAAATCATGTTACGTTACGACTGTATACACTGCTGCTAATTTAATTCTATAATACCGTTTCTTCTATATGTCGCCGCTCGAGATGCGGGTCATCATCGGGAAAGTCTAGGCTTCTCATCAAAGGATTGGCGTAGGAACTTGTGTTGGCAAAATTATGATGACCGAAAATTTCACAAGAATTGTCAGCTGAACTTAGCCGTGACAGCCGACTACATGAAGATTCCTTAGAATGAGTATAACCTTGTAAAGCTTGTCCGTTATCACTGTATACTGACTGCATCGCTCTGTCTGACTGCTTAATTGACATTGCAGTGCTCGACGGAAAGGCGTTTAAAACGCCACTACTACTTGGTCCAGATGGTGTCGATACTAAAGATGACACCGCCTTCGATCGCCTAGATTGTTTGCTAAAATGTTCAGAGACTATGTTATTGTTAGCGGGCACTGTACTGCCAGAATTATTAAAGCTATCTAAATTACCAGTTTTAGAGTTATGTGATCGAGTTCGTGAACGGCGTTTTGCACTGTGCAACTTTTTATCATCTTCAACTTCAACATTGACATTTGCAGATTTTGGGTCTTTATTTCGGCAAGAAGGCAATCGGCAATGCATCGCAGCATTGTTGTGAGTTGTTTCGCTATTTTGCTGGCGACTGAGAGCCGACTGTTTTATCACAGTGGACGAAATAATAAAATATCGTAAAACGTAAATTAATACACCAATTGCGAAGCCAGCCCAAACCCAAGTTAGAGTCCATGCGGCGTGCCAAGGTGTTTGGAGTTGTAACGATATGTTTATACCTCCATAAAAACACCATAATCCAGCGAGTAGTGAATTTTCAGCAAGAACAACTGCGTAATACGTCAACGAGATCCAGTGAGGGAAACGGCTTCCACGACAAAACGTGGGCAGTCTTGGCCAGCATTTTAAATGATGGATATTAAATAAGTACGGCACGTAATCAATGCACAATAGGGTTGCATAAAAGCAAGCAATGCCAACTAGTTTGAAATAAATGTTCACACGCCGTGGCGATAAACGAGGATATTGCTTCAGCACAGCTGATTCTTCAGTGCCACTAACTAGAGCATTTTCGCTCGAGAACACATTTTGTGGTTGGTTTTGATGTCCATTAGATTGCTTTAACTGTAGTTCTTTTTTCTTACTAATACCACAAACCGTACTTTGCCAATTATATGATAGTCCCAAGCAGAGTAAAACAAATAAAAAGTGAAGGCCCAACGGAAGCAATGGATAAATAGCACCAAAAGCTACTGCGTAGAGGATAAATGCGATGATACGAGCACCGACGGTACCAAGATGCCACACAGTAGCCGTTCCTACGACCGACCATAATATGAAACGCAAAGGTTGGCTGCTGTGATATGCACAATGTTCCTTTTGGCTAGTTGTCGGTGTATCCGTAATACTGTTATTTGTTTTATTCATGTCATATCTACAACTACTGTCGCAGCCAATGTGCACACCGTTACTAGAATCTGTTGGCCTGACGTTTGCTGCACTAGCACCATCATTTCCGCTGATCACAGATTTACGTTTTTGTGCACCAATAGCAGTGTCAGGCGAACGACTATACGGAGAAACTACAGGCACAGAACTGTGGGATGATGAAAATGCATGAGAAACGAGATCAGTTGAAAGCGCAGAAAAGCACCAACATATTTCTAGCAGCGAAATCAGGGATGATATGAAAAGCACTGGCACAAAATACGGTATTTCAGCGATTACCTAAAACGAAAAATAAATGTTGAGCATGACACATTAAGTCTAATATAATGATTAGGGAGTACACTACTTACAAAATAGAGCGCACGTACATAATACAAAAATGCTTTGACATGGCTTTCAACACTAAAAACGGAAAATATTGATTGGTCCCAGCTTAAGTAAGGCGGTTAACAATATAAGTTGCTTTGCTTCAAAAACAGCCATATCTGTGCTGACACTATAGTTTGTCCCAGAAAATATTAAAAATCGACAAATTTGAGTATATATTATAAAACTAATAGCCTGTCTTATTGCCAAAGTGGTGAACCTGACTACCGAATATGTAATTTAGCGAGATATACACAGCTATATTGAACATCAACTCATAAAACGAGCCGAATATCAGCCATGTTGCTTAATTAGTTGATGAGCTGCATCCGCTTATTGCGTATTTCAAGGGTCACAATGTACGGCTAAGATGATGAGTTGCTATACAAAATGAGACCAATAACACACGTACATAGCTCGGGCAGTTACAAAGAAACCCTGTAGCGCAAATAACGAAAATAGCAGCACACAATTTAAATCTACATAGAGGATAAAGTGCTCTACAAAATTATACCAAATGTTATCCATGCAGCTCGACAGGATGCGGAGGTATCGGCGTTTTCGTGTTTAAAAACTTAAGCCAATAACGGAGATTTTATAATTTGTTCGCTATACGAATACTAAAGATTATTCACTTCGCTCGTTTAGTATTAGACACTACACTTAAAATTCAATTACTTTCAGTAGTTTATAATTCCAAAAATTTTTCATGTCTAAAATTCGCGATTCATCAACGGAATTATTTCCAAATGTATTAAAATTTTTTACACTTTGTCTCAAAAATAAATTTAAAATTAGCTAGCCAGAAACGCGTAACGCTAGTCAGACCTTTGCGGTATTTCAACCTGCGGAAAGCCGCGTCGATCTTCAGTTTTCATACCGAGTAGTAGCTAAAGTTATGTTAGCAGCACAGCATAATTTTATAAAAGTAATCCCTTATGACTATATTAAATTAAAAGACTCTCGAATCGTCACCCAAATATAGACTG
This sequence comes from Trileptium ribeirensis, assembly GCA_030248225.1. Classification (NCBI taxonomy): domain Eukaryota; kingdom Metazoa; phylum Nematoda; class Enoplea; order Enoplida; family Thoracostomopsidae; genus Trileptium; species Trileptium ribeirensis. The sequence goes on from JASANE010003104.1 coordinate 63,798, forward strand.
GCCTTTCTAAGTTTAACGAAAATAACATTGATGGTGCGCCCATTGCGAATTTTTATAAGTTTATGGAGAACCCCGCTATGAATTTTTGAGTGAGCCAATCGGAAACGTAACATAGGTAATAACCAGTAACCAGATTATGAACTACTCAACAAAAAAGATGATCCAAATCCATACAACGGTTCAAAAATTATGTTCCTATAACCGAGAAAAAACATACCCCTGGATATCATAGCTTATGAAATACTAACATAAGCCCAAATTCATCCACGGGTTCAAAAGTTATGGCAAAATTAACCACGCTTAAACTATGGACAAAACAATAAAACATACCCCTGGGTAAACCAGCCTACGAGTTACCCAGCCAAAAACATCACCCAAATCCATCAAAGAGTTCAAACATTATGACAAATAACAAAACCAAAAGTTATTACATGTTAATTTTGCGACAGAGCAGCATTGGAATAAAATTTGCTTAAGTATATGGATATAAATCTTGGAAAAACTAACGGCAATTCATTAAATTATTACAAATGCTGGATTTCAATTTTTCGCTCAAAAATTTAAATTTATTGTTCATTTCTAAAGCTTATTATAAAAAATCTAAAGAAGTTTTCAGCATAAATAGCAACAAATCTAATGCATAAATATATAATGTAGAATTTCGGTCAATGCTTAGGCAAATTATTTATTAAGCAAATATGTCCTTACTCTATTAAAAATATTAAATAAAACATACTAGGTAACACACTGCAATGTTAGTACTAGCAAATACTCCACAAGAACATAATACTGGATCGGCCAAATTCAGTCTGGTTTGCACGTTGCCGTTTTCGCTGCAAGGATTATGGTTTAAAATGCCGAATGCACTACTTCACATGTGCGACTTAATACCCAGGTTTGTGAAACAGTGCCTTTATGTGGGCAACAATTAAGAACTACAACTGAAATAATCAGGTGTTATTTTGACAATGGCAGTACATTTAAAATAAAGTGTTCTAGTATACCAAAAGGTATAATTTGTTACCAAACGTTCAAAAGCAATCATATTATTGAATATCCACGTAAAGTAAGCTAACTTATCGCACTTACCACCCAAAATATTACAATGGCAATTGGAAGCGCGCCTGTTATTCCAAACAGCGCCCTCAAAACACAGAGTTGGCCAAGCGATCGTGCATGGCCAGATCCTGATTTTGGAACGTTTCTGCGAGAAATAACGTTAACATATCGCCAGAATAGGCCTAGTCCAATGATATGTACGGCGAGAATGAGTGAATAGTCCGCCAGCGGAAATAGCAGCGACGAACGCGATCCTGACCGGGAAATAGCAGGTGCTCGATGACTCAATGAACGGCTCCGGTGAAAAATTAAAGCCAAAGATGCAAAGGACGTGGTATACAAACCAATTGCCCTGAAATTAACTACCTATATAATTAGACATAATATATATACTGTATATAATGATAACCAGCTTAAAATAATGATTTATACAACAAATTGGACGTCAACGAATCGATTAAAAATCGTTTATCGCACTTAATGTCAAAACGTGATCTGCCAGAGAGAATCGTTTGTTTTCTTTTATAGCACAGACAAAACCAAACATAACGCAATCCTCAAAATGGATGCAGAAATAAAAAATGACTGAAATTGTAAACATACAATAAGGTTACAATCCAAAAGAAAGAATCCAACCTTATGATGTTTCTTACATTTCCGCACAAATTCTTTTATTGCTACAAATTCTATATAGGATATCTTCAGTATAACTACATATACTAAACATATTCCTAAAAATATGCAATTGAAAACTGTTAGATAATTTTGCCGGTAGCCATACGTGAGTTTAATATGCCATATAAGTAATTTTAAACATACCGAGGCAAAATTTCGACCTCCTAAATCTGTCATTTAGATCCACACAGAAATTTCATCGGGAAAGAGACTTCGCTAATACTAAGGTTTTCGGTACCGGAAAAACGAGAACCTTCGGCCTGTTTTTTCGATGGAATAGCCATAGGGTTTGTATTCTAACTAAAGAGCACAAATAGATATTTTAAGCTTAAGCTATAGCGCGAATCCATCCACCCATACAAAATTGAGTTATTCGTGTCATCCAAAAATGTCAAACAACGAACACTGTCAAATTTCACCACTATTCCGATTACTAAGAATCCTTCATTTCGCTCATTACCTGCAGAATTTAATAATATCAAAGTCTACAAGATAGCAACATTCATTTCGTGTTAGTTGCAACATTTCACGTTCAGAAATAAGCATTTCATAGTACCACATAATGTATTTAATCAGCAAAAAAATACAGCAATTGTTAGACGATACCAAATGACACTTCAAGAATTCGCTCATATAAATTGACTTCGCTAATAGGACCCTCAGTTATCGTAAACTAAGCATGATATGTTATAATCAGCTTACATGGACACACACAGGAGAATGAAACTTGGATACAGATATGGAATCCGGTATACGTAAAAGACGGCAGTTACAAAACTTATTGCGAAGCATAACAAAATTCCCAGTGAAACGCTAACAAGGAATGTATCACCCAGCGGCAATGGAACTTTTGGCCTGCACGTCCTTTGATCATAAGATTGGTTTGCGCATTCTGAAATGAAAAAAGTGCCGTAAAATAACATTGCGAATCTACAGCAGCAGTGTGATTTGAAATAATTTGGTGTCCAAATTATGTTGGCCAAATAGACAATAGACCGAATCAAGACCATATCCCTCTGAAGCACGCCGCTATCAGTCCTGTTAAATGAATTAAAACAGAAAACTCAAAGTTTGAAATCCCACGTCTAAACTACTGTAAATTATATATATATATATATATATATATATATATATATATATATATATATATATATATATATATATATATAACAACCTCTGTGATCAAATCTCACAGCAACAACTATTCAACCAATTTCATTCTATTGGCAGCAGTTAATGGTTTCTGAAACCTATATATATATATATATATATATATATATATATATATATATATAACAACCTCTGTGATCAAATCTCACAGCAACAACTATTCAACCAATTTCATTCTATTGGCAGCAGTTAATGGTTTCTGAAACCTACTACCCGTAAAACTTCAACGTATTCGGAACGTTATCTTGTCACAAACCCCGGCAGTCTCGAAGTTTAATCGAATCCTTAAAGCTGAACTCAGATTGTAGTTGCGGCACTACATCGGCCATCATCAACTGCTCCAGCAAGTCGCAACGCAACTTCGCGGCTAAGCATCACGCGTGGTGCGTGGTGGCAAGCAGTATACAATCAAAGCGACTCTGCTGCCATATTGGACAATAAGCCTAGAACGTCGAGCAGATGAAAAGTGGAAATATCGTGGTTATCAAGAAATACGAACCTCACTTCAGACATCATTGGCGATGTCGAAACAATGCAACTGGCAGTTTTTAATACAGCCGCCGCAGACATGGTCTATGTGAGGATAATGCTACACATGTAGGCATGCCGCTACCGTAGGTCTACATATATACCTATTTACTCTGTAAATATATGTATACTCAGGCAGTAGCCGGAAATCCGCTTCCTGTCAAAAGGGCAGAGGTCATTTCTGGAGGGCGTTATAAAACGTAACACACGTCTAATAACTCGTTGTGACGGAGACAATAAAATTTCCTAGTCTACGCTCAACAGTTGCTGCTTACATTCGATATGACGCAGTTCACGCTATGATACAGAATAGAAAACATTTGTCGCACTCGTAGACAGCGAAAAGGCTAGGAACGTCATGAAGATCCAATAAATAAAATGATCTTCTGAATTTTTAGCTCCTTAAGCTACTTCAAGGTCAAAAGAAAGAAATTAGTAATGCAGCCTAAAGAAATTTTTCGTGCGATACCGAACTGCGGTATGGTCCGGCCGACCTAGTCAAAAATCTGTTTTGAGCCAAGAGACATAAAATTGTTGTTCAATTGTGTACATAGTCTACTGAATCCAAATTTAGCGAAGCTTTGACTTACATTATGTTTAGAAAGATGTTATTTTGATTTTGACTTTCTTATCGCTTCAGTGGAGCGCGTTGGCCCAGGTTTTCAAACCATGGAGTTGCGCGCTAATCTTTGTTTACCCCATCTTCGCTTGGACCTGCCCAACTTGTGGCGGGCAGCGTTCTGATACTGCATAGTATTGCAACGTCGCTCTCACAGTGTTGCATCAGTATGCTGTTACTCCTTCAGGAAATCCGCAACCATCTGGTGCGTACCGCCTACGTGCCGAATTCATACAAACTGCCCTCAAGCCTGCCACCGATGTACTTTATTCATCGCCGCAGGTCTTTAGCCGTTCGAACACCTCGCACTATAATTATGACCAAAAATGTTGTGCCCTCATCGCCAGGACTCTCAGGGCCATCAGGATTTGACCGGCAACACACCAAATTGTAACAGATTTTTGAAATTTACTGACTGCTTCGTAGTGGTCGCTACAAACCATGTGTACCACTCGTTGACCTTGTTGGGTTCTTCCACGTGCCTCGCTAAGACAACCGCTTATAACCATTCAATCAATGTCTGGACACATTTTTATCCTCGCTGGTCACAGACAAAGCTGCGTAAACCATGACTAGAGACTTTCTGATATTTTGTCGCCGATAATATCCGTGAAGTAGGTATCAAAGCTCCAGCGGACTGCCCTCGCTAACCTCTTGTCACAGTGACATTTGACTGGCATTTTATACAGTCTCCTAAGCTGCGCTACTTACTAGTGCCCACAGTGTCCCAATGGTAAAAATGGCTACTGGTTGTTAACCGGAGTAAGCAAGTATACTCCCTGATAGGCATCGACGTAGCATCGAGATAACACTTTGAATGAACTTAAGACAAATAGCCCAAAGAGCACTTATACATTTTTTAATACATGTACTATAACAATATTCAACCTATACATACACATATATATTAACATATAAGTGTAAACATGAATATACTTATTTACACATATATCGTTTTAGAGAAATTTAGTGTCGGTATTGCAATATCGGTACCGGTATTTTTCAATGTCGGACAAACCCAATTTTAGATAGCAGATTATGTGCATCGACACAGTGCAAAGTGTTTTTGCAAACACGACCGATTGTGCCACATTTTTATAACGCAACCGGCTAAAATGTGCACATTGTAGGTATTTTTTTACATCTAATCGGTAACTTTATCAAAATGTTATCATTCCTGGTACATGCGATTCTCTGCTACAGCAACAACGTGATGTGCAGAGATTAGTCATTTGGTTACGAACCAATATAGTTTGTCAGGCAGACCAAAATTTTTAACTATATCTATTATAGTTAATTTTGTGTATTATAAAATCAGGCAGAAAATTCACAATATTTTTGCCGAAAATCTATACAGTTTTCTATCAAGTTCGACCTTTGGTTTGTGGTTTTTATTCTATGTGTATACTGCTTATATTTCGACTATAAAGCATTTTCAGTAGGTATATCACTGATAAATATACAACAAAAACAATGGTATACATGTTACAAACGCGTGAACATTGCAGGTACATATATACAAGGTATCACAGTTGACCTGGGTAGCACGGTTTCCCCCAACCGAACTTGTTCGATCCAGGTTAGAGCTGTCCCCCCAGGTAAACTTTTAATGCTGCGGAGAGGCCAGAATATGTATGCCATAATGAAATTTTGATAGCAAGCAATAAAAACCTCGGAAGCCATAAGCAATTGTTAGTATAATAGCTACTTCTTTATCACATAATATGCTAAATTTTTATATACTTGAATGTCTTTTGTGACAAAAGTATAGTCTGTTTTATCAAACATTCACTATCAGGCACATATATAATAATTTACCTGAAGCATTATTATGCGCCATGGTCCAGCATTATCAATTTCGCCCCTTTATATATTAACGCATCTATAAACTAAAAAGTGTGACAAATCGATTAGGCGATAGGCACGTGATAATACTAAATTTTGCAACATACCAGGTGCTAGATCCAAATAATGACCGATGATACTATGTCCTAGAGTACAAATTTAAAGCTAAGCACGTAACGTAACACCCGATATTTCTTAGAATGCATTAGTTTGGTTTGTCATTTAAAAAACTTTCATTTAATTTCCAAAGCACTCCCAAATTACGATGCATAAATTATAATAGAAAATTAGATATATATACTTTAATACAGACGTTCTTTGCCCTACGTAAGCCCACATGCCTTTTTCCAGAATAACAGGCAATGGGAAAACATTCATATTTAGACATCGATAGACACGTTTTGCACTGTTTTTCAAATTATTTGTAATTCATTTCAGCGTTTTTAATTAAAAACTGACAATCTCAATGTCCACACTATGCCCTATAGCATGGCATGTATGCGCCACTGTGGGAAGAAGTGAAATTCGGTTCCGCGGAAAATCGTGTTCCGGTTCGGGAAAAGGCACACACCATAATGACGGGTTTCCGTTATGGGAAAAAATGCGCTGACCCCTCATGTCCGGCGGATGAGCCCACCCACCCCACCAACATCCGAAAGTCTGAGCCATTAAATTTTTAATTTTGATCTAAGTAAACTGGTCTCCCACGAGGATACGGTGCGATTTTCACGAATTTTGGCATCTGTTGTCAATTTAAGCCATAAATTGAAGAATACTGGCGCTTACACGTTTATAAAGCCGATACAAAATATGGTAGTAGCTTGTCGCTTCGCATAGGTGGTGAATTGTGAGTGTTGAGTATGTAATTTAGAGACACACAACTACAATGATCATAAAGCGCAAAATGAGCCGAATATTAGCCATTGTGCATGAATAGCTATCAGGTATTTAGGATCACCTAATACGCAACTACATAGAGCATGAATACAAAATGTTCTACCAAATAGATCCAGCGGTTGCGAAGATATTGCCGTTTTCATGTATTCTGAGTACCATTGGCCCATTAAAAAACCCGTCGTTGCCCAACCCTCCTGTATCGTAAATAATGTCAGTAACAGCACACCATGCGGGCTACATAGACATTTAATGATTGGTCTGCAAAATTAGTCCAATAACACCCATATAACTCGAGCGTTTGCTGATATATGTCATCTTGTGGTATATTGGAGCTCATGGGCTCATTACAGCTGTGCAGAAAAGCATTGTATCATAATATCGGAATTGTTATAAATATATATATATATAATTATATAATGCATATTACGTATATATGCAAAATATTGCACCACCCTATAGATCTTCTAACCTGATTCCAAACTTGGGGTTATACGTGAACCCGGAAACCCCTATTACTGGAAGTGCACTTGTATCCAATACCAGAATCGGAATTGCGGTTAAAAATTTAAACTTTTCCATGTTTTTGCTTCAGTTGTAGTTCAACCATATGTTTCTCGTATATGCACAGTGAGATACTTTTGTAGCAACTAGATATATAAACGTTTGCGACGACAAATTCCCATGTAAAAAGTAAGTAAAACAACTACATTTGTATCACTGCGTTTAGCGACTGATCGTGTTAACGTTATATGCCGAAATTTTCGAATTAGATCATGACACCATAACATGAGCATTTCTGAGTATTTTATGTTGCTGCAAACTTGTCTAAAATAAACTACGCCTATCACAGGCCAGCGTAAGATTTGTATATCAGCATAGATTGAAGTTAAGTATCATTTATGTAATACCATCAAGAGTTGCATTCTCGATAGTGTAACTGTGTATATTATCAAATGTTACCATCGTGTCACGGCGCGACTATGCAGAAAGCAAAGTCGTGTGTAAGTTTCTGTCGGAACCAGAGAAACCAATAATTTTATAATTACTACGAAATAACATAAACGGTCCTATATCTCTCGAGGTGATAGGAAACTAAGAGGAAACACCTAGTGTACACTCAGTGTACAGCGTATAAACAGCGTGACGCAGTTTAGGCAAGGATATATAGTAAAAGAAAAAAGACTTCTTGCTTGTGAATCCTAAATTTATACACACAACGTGTCGACCAATAAAGCATTTCACCTTGCTCAGCATCTTCAAGGTCCTAGAAAAGCAATAACATCGTCGCAACACATTATGTTAACGGAACGATTATTTTCAATACATCTAAAATCCATATGGTACCTTTATTTCTTCCTTTATTATGCTTTTTTATTAAATTTATAGAGTAAATCTTAGTCCATCCGTCATGCGTTGCAAGTACATTCAGCGTGCCATTGACTGAGCCAGGCTGTAAAGTGAAAGGTATTTTACTGGCGAACTAAAAGACCGTCAATCGGCATACATTACAACCTTGCAACTTATCCCAGGTTATTTCAAGAAAGGGTAGCGACACTACCAATATCTCAGAGTTAGGAGAATAGGGTCTTAAATATTTTTAAGAGCTATGCTATTTGTTAATATTAATATAGCGCCGATGATCGGCGTTGATGTCAATGTTTCCGATAAATCTAGCAATATTGCGACAGTGATAGCTCCAGAATACAGTTGCGGGTAAAGATGAACGGATAATTGCTATATTGCATTTCCCGAAAATCCTTGTTGAGATCGCTGCAAAGAAGTGTCACAGTACACTAAGCAACTATTATACCACTAAGTGAGAAAACATGCAGGCCCAAGCAAAAATAATCTTTAAAATTTCAATAGGACATCGTGCCTTATACTATCAGTTTCCACCAAAATCAAATAGGAAAATCGCTCATATAATTCAGAGCACATATTAACACAACGCACAGATAAGAACACAACGCGGTGTTAGGCACACGAATTTTCATATGGACCTAGCGCTAGGAGCTTGAGAACGGGTGTAAAAAGCAGCTGTCCGACAAGTTGGGCTGGGATGGGATGTGAACACACGACCTTTCGTTTTTGATTTCTTAAGCAGGCGCCCTGCCGAATGAGCTATCACTGCCCGACATTACCGCAATTCTAATGTTTCTATATTCGACACACAGCTCAAGCTAACACTTGAACACTGTGAAACAAAAGACATACAAATAGAAATTTAAAACTAAAGAAAACACTAATAATCAGTGACGTACCGAAGATAATGCTATGCGCACTCGGCTGGCTAGTCCAAAGTGGGGCGGGGGCCCGGCATTTTCGGCTGCACCCCGGCAAAAATTCGGGTACCCCCGGCTCAAAAGCCCCTGCTGAGAAAAATTTACTTGTAAACGCGATAAAATTCGACAAAAAAAATTGCCCAACCCCCGGCAAAATCAGGCACCCCCGGCAAGTGAGCCGGGGCCCCCGGCTATAATTTCCGAAGTTTGGACTAGCCAGCTCGGGGATAAGCACTTACCCCTACTAAATTTTCAAATTTTGTATTTTGACATTCCAAATTAAGAAATTATGGCGAAAGAAATTTGTGCTTCAAGAATGAAAAATATTTTTACGGTTCAAAATTCTGAATTGGAATAGGAATCAGCCCTTTGGAAACCCCGCGATGACATCGCAAGGGAGCATGTGGCACCTACAACTCTCGCTACGCCCCTGCTAATATTAATATGTAATTATATAATATATAATATAAGAATAGTAAAAATAATAAATGAGAACCCAACGAAATGAAGGGGACCGGTTTTAGCAGTTTTCGAACCAATGAATTAAAATTTACTAGCTATATATGTCAGCTAGCAAGCCAAAAACATGAAAAAACAAATAATTTAAGGAAATTATAAGTTCCTAGATTATAAGACGTCACACACGAAACAAATGTCGAATATAGCAGTTTTATAACTGCCGTGAAGTCGAGCAGGAATACCTCAGTCGGTGGAGTGTCTCCTTGCGGAGACAAAAGCGGAACGTAATGGGCTGGAACATAACCCCGGCGCAGCTTTTCAGTCGACTGCTTTCCACGTCCTTTCGTCGTGTTATGCATATCGCTAGGCCAGAATGAAAAATGCTATAAAACATGGAGATGGTACGGAAGGGTCGAATTCCACTGCCTCATTGCCGAACTCCAAATAATATATAGCTGTTGTTGAACATACCAGCTTTATGGCTACTGTGATGTCCAACAGCGATAGGTCTGTCGGTATAGGGATAATTGTGGATCCAAAAGCGGGATGTCGCGCGTTCGAATCCAACCCTAGCCTAACCTTTCAGTCTCTCAAATCCCTTTGTCGTCACGCTTCCACCGCTACGCCCAAATGAAAAATATATTGTGTGTCTAACATGGAGGTCGTACTGAGCAGGTCGGATATCACTGCCGGCTTATCGAACACAAAACCAAAAACCTGCGTCCCATTTAAGTTCCTTCCTAATATGTGCTGAAGTTTCCTATGTGTAGACGATTAATGAAATAAAATTATATCGAATATATAAAAAATATATACATAACAAATCAAAGACCAAAGGTAGCCTTCCCTGAGAGACGGAGAGATAATGTCAGTAGAGCGCTTGCTAGCGGATCCAAAGTGGGGCTCTTGGGTTCGAATCTCGCCCTAGGCCAGTTTTCATCGGATGTGTCCCAAACCCCTTCGTCATCAATCTTATATCTACACCCGAAGGAAAAATATATTAAATAACACCTGCGCCCCTCAGCCCACAAGTCTGCTGTTTAGGTATGCTAAGGTGCGGCTTGCCGGAGCAGTAAAAATCAAACCTTAGCATAATACTTAGCATTATGCTAATATCGCACGGTAGTAGTGCCAGGTAGGGAAGGGTGATGGACGCAGGTTGCAGATAAGATTCTGGGTTCGGCAAGGTGGCACTAGAGTCCGACCTACCCTTACGACCTCCATGTAATTCTAACAAATTTTGGTTGGGCCTAGTGGTAGGTGTCGGGGATCCGGTGGGGTATGATCCGGGATTCCTTGGACTTAAATTCCCTCAAAAAACAGAAATTTCGGGTTTTTACATAAAATTCTATATTTATTGGTCCCTAAATTTTAGTTTCTCAAAAATTAGAAATTTGTCGATTTTATTCAACTAATTGGCATAATTTTCCGTTAAGCTTTAATTAACTCCTTAGTTTTAGTTTCTGATCTGTCTTCGTGGTGATTTCTTCAGTTACGGAGCGGAGTTTGATTACATATGAACGCGGCTTGCAACCATTTTTTATTATTAGTCGTCAAAGGTTATCTAGCTACCCTAGCTTAGCTAGGGTAGTAGTACGTAATTTATGGTTGCGCTTAACTGAAGATTTCGGACTGAGCATATTTTGGCGGAACGTGTATATCTATAGTATATACAGCTTTAGCTATTAGTTCATTTTTGACATTTCGAAGGACCAGCTCAAGGCTTACGCAAAGAATTATGTGATAGAGTTTTGCAATATTGTGCTTGGAATCTGATGGAATTATTTTAAAGAACGGGGTCGGAGCATGGTAGGACTTCACAGCTAGGTATTTTTACCCTCAATAATAACTAAATTAATAATATTAAAATTCACTAATAAAAATCAGGTGGTCCATAACGTTATTAGGAGTGGCAACAATTAACGGTCAATAGTTAGTAATATTTCACAAAATCGGCCTTAAGTGTCGAGTGAGCAGTACCCGGGCGAGCAGAACAGATGGGCTCTGAGGTTAGTAGCGCGGCTTGTTTGGGTGCGGCAGCTATTCGGAGTGAATTAACAAGAAGAGTTATTCTTGAGAAGATCGGGCGAATAAACGGAGCGGATTCGACGAACCACCTGGAAAACTCTATACCTAATAACCAGCCAGTTGGACAGCTATTCGGGAGTCTAGGGATTGAGTAAAATTCAAACTGAATAATAGTCGACCGCTACTATACAGTTTTTAAATAACGTAGTCTGCCAACCATTTGGGGGCGACATGTTAACGTAACCGGGGCCCCCGGCTCAGGCCTTCCGGCTATAATTTCCGAAGTTTGGAATAACCAAAGTATGCCAGCCATATTCGGAGGTAACTGCATCAACCTCACTAGAGGCGCAATAGAATAGACTGTAACCTAACCGTAACGCTAATAGAAGTTGGGACGATTTAGTATAGAGCGTTAGTGGCCGAGTTAGTGTTAACCACTGAATTAGACAAAGTCGCCGATATATATTCAAAAGTGATGTGACCTAACCGTGCTAAAATAACTGTATATATATATACCTCAGAATTAAATAGCTTAAGGGTTTAGTGCTCAAAAACTGTGCTTTAATGTTTTATTCGATTTTGTAGTAAACAATACTTGCTACGCGTTTGGTTTATACTTATCTAAACCATAAGTGCTTCGGACATGGCCGCGTCGCAACACAAAATACCAGGGACAAGCACTGATCCCGGAAAGTAAGGAACGCGTGCCAATCGAGTATCCTTACTGTCATTCTACTGGCCACACCTCGTTCTCAGCAATCTTCGGTGACGAATCCCGTCCCTTTTTTAATTCCGATAGCCGTCATAAGAAATTACCATCCAACTCTACCCCACTGGAAAGCGTAAAATACAACGTGCTTATTATATTTTATGCTTTAGAGTGGGGTAGGGGTTGGATGGGGATTTTTTATATTATGACGGCTATCGGATATTAAAGATGGACGGGATTAGTCACCGAAGATTGTGTGGTCAGTATTATGCCGGCGGGGATATCTGATCGGCGCCCGTTCTTTATTTTTAGCGGTTAATGATGATGCCCTACCTTTTGTGTTGCGGCTACATTCTGTCTCGATCACTCTGGTTAAGATAAGTAAGCAACTAAACGCGTAATTGATAACGTTTAGTACAAAATAATAAGTTATTAAGGCACCACTATAATACAAGCGACTCGTAGTCTCTTAAAGCACCGTTCTTTTTGGTACTACTAAACCAGCTGCTTTCGTTATATATAACCGACTAATAATTGAGCTCTTAGTTTCTCGATACTAACTCGGCCACTATCGCTTCACTCAATTGCTTCAATTCTAGTAGCCTCTTTTGAGGTTGGTACAGTTACCCCCGGACTTGACTGGTCAAACTGTACGAGTATTTAGATAACTTAACCTAGACCTAGATTTAAGCTAATACTGTCCTTATTTGATACACCTGCCCCGATCGGCTGGCAAATGAGGTATGTTTAAGTGACGCCGATTAGTATTTGAAAAAACTATTGCTTTTCTAAGGCTTTTTTTGAGTTAATACGATCGACGACTTGGCTGGCCAATTGCAGGGTTAATTAAGTACCTTAAACTAAGCCTTAGATTTAATCTAATAACGTTCCAGTTATGTTAAGCAAACCATCTCCGGACTTGGCTGGCAGACTACGTTATTTAAAACTGTATAGTAGCGGTCCACTACTATTCAGCTGACGTTTCTCGTTTACTTGGCTGGTCGTACAGAGGGAGATTCGTTCGCCTCCGGACTTGGCTGGCTAGGAATACTACTTGGGATCTACTGGTTGCACGAGGGGAAATAGAATCCTCGCCCCTTACTCACCCGGTCTGCTCAAGAATAGCACTGTTTGCTGAGCGACCCCCGTACTTGGCTAGCAGATTCAACAAGCTGTGCTACTAACCTCGGAACCCTCTAATCTTTTCGCCCTGGTTTAAGTACTAACTCGACACTATGGGCCGAAATCTATACATATATCAGGGAGTAACCGGAATTCCGGTTCCGGCGAAAATCGTGTTCTAGTTGTGGTTCCGGCAAAGAACAAAAACCATACCGGAACCGGAATTCCGGTTTAAAATTTTTGTTTGAAATTTTCCAAATTTTTGCTTCATCTGTGGTGCAAACATATGTACAATGATCAAGTTCCAATACAACCAAGCACAAGAACAAATTAACTCAGCAATTTGCCGTGCGAAACGTAAGTAGGGCAATAATTTTAGTAGAAATTTTTCATCTTAACCTGCAGAAGTTTGTTAAAACAAAGCCATGTCAATGCTTGCAGCAGCTATTTAACACATTCAGAAGTCCGCGGGTACGTTCGAATTAAATCGTCCAACTCGGTAACAGAGTATGGATTACGTAGAAGTACATACTTAGCGTAAGCTTGGCTAACATAAATTGCGGCAAGCACCAGCCAATGCGCTTGTAAACTTTGTAAATCAGTCTACATTAAAGTAACTTTATCTGCAACGCAGCCAGAAACTGCTTTCTGGCTGCTTTGCCTTTATTTATTGAAGCTGTGCGATCAGTATCACAGTTTGTCTCATTTATAGAATTCTGTTTAGAAAGTTATCATATCATATAACTAACGGACACAGTTTGCACAGTGCTAGCCTAAACAGTGTCTCTGACCACTGATCGGAAAATTACTTTATATTATTTTCTATCAGAACCATATAATCTAATAATTTCCAAATTTACTACAGAACGTGTAACAAAGGGAGCCGGCTGGAGACTGAGCGAAAATGTTTGTTTTACGCTCCATGCGTTGTAAGCACATTCAATTTGACGCAGTATACGCAACAGTGTATAGGGGAAGGCGTTTTTGCTCTGGGTGTCGAAAACGCGACCTATTGATCAATAAAAAACATAATTAGCTTCATCAGTCTCTTTAAAGTTTCAGAAAGGCTGTAAAAGTTATTTTCAATACATTTTAAATCCACTATACCTTCATTTCTTGCTTCATCTGTTTTGCTATATATACGTTTCGAAGACCAGTTTCTGGTTCCGGTTTAAATGCACGGTTCCGGTTCCGGTAAATTTCGGTATATACCGGTTATTCCCTGATATAAATATATAACTTATTACTAAATTCTATTATTATCTATTAAGACGTCACCCTTACTAAAATTAATGCCACTTTAGTTCTTACGGTTTTTATTTGGGAGATGATATTACTAAATTAAAGCTAAATACTTTTTAAAAGCCATGTGTGATGTTCTGAACAATTATTGCTTAATTCTTTTACCAAGAAGTATAATCTAAAAACTTTGAGCACCACATTTGCAATCCTGAACAGTCCTTATATCACGCGTAATTCTTTACGCCAAAAGCTCTCAAAGTCAAAATCGTGAAACCAAGCTTGAGCACTACTCCTGTGACATCAACTCCATGAAGCTAACAGGTAAAAATTTAAAGCCACAACAAATATATAAGTACTGCTACCAGAACTATGGTAGAGCTAAGTAAGCACTCACAATTAAACAAAAAGAATATCAACCATTAACATTAGTCGCATAATTCTTTATGCGCGAAATCAAGCCGAAATCATGAGCAATAAAGCCGAGCGTAGTTCTTTTACCGTTAAACAATATAATTATTTTCGAAAAACAAGACTGGAGTTCTCTAGGCGACCAGATTGTAGCAAAACTCCCATCAAACTGAAAAGAACGAAAAGAAACAAGCTAACTGTACGTTAGCTAAAAAGAAAAACAACGTCGAATTATGCAACTTAGGCATAATTTAACGAATCCAACAATTAAATAAATTGAGGACGTAGAAGAAAGTGGTATATATAATAAATATATGAAAATGTGAAAACTCAATGGCAATAAAGGGAATTTTTGGGTTCTTGAAGCCTGTGCTTCCTGGATAGTCTTGTGGACCCTGACAGTGATAGATGATACAAAAATGTGAAAAGCGGCTAACTGAAAAATTGGGCCGCGGTGAAATTCGAACCAATCATTCCTCACTTTTGGTTCCGCACGCAGTCGCTCTATCGAAGGAGGAATCCATTCCCGTCATCGCAACTGTTATAAAGTTGTTATATTTCACAATATACAACACTAATAAATGAAAAAATTATAAAAAGCCATCACAGTTGAAGAAATCATTGTGTTTGGCTAGCCATGTAATTAGTGTTTGGCTTAGATAAAATTTTTTTGTTCTTTAATTGTTTAATATATTATATAATCAACGTTAAGAAAAGTATTCCATACGGCTGCTCATTGTATAATATATAAGCAACAGCAACCTCTATACGGCCCAGGAGGCACCAGCACTCTACAGGTCTCATGTCCTATCACGGACGTCGCAAGTATCCTTAAAAGTGTAGGAAATCGTCTAAAAATGGAGGACTCCGGTCGTTTACATTCATTCTGTGGCCCATGTCAACTTTGGGCCTAACGTTTAACGTTACAAAAAGAACAGCTTAGAACAACTAGGCTTAGGCTTTGTACATGGCTCATATAGTGACCTTAGCTTAGGCTAAGACTAAATGCTTAGGCTTATTATATTGAGAACGGGGCCCATGTCACCTTTAGGGGCTTCCCAACTTCCCCAGGAAGATTTTAAAAATTTGCGAGTGTCTCTGCAGAATTAGACATACAAATATTCTGATTAATACGTCGTACTAGGCTGAATATCATACGCAAGATGGGAAAATGAAAAAATAGGCGATTAAGAACTCCTGAAATCGAGAAGCTGGAAATTTCTGATATTGGGAAATGGGCAGATGGGAAGTGCGGAAAATGGGCAAATTGAGAAGAAAGGAAGTTAGGAAGATGGGAAGTTGTGAAGATGGAAAATTGGGAAGATGGGAAATTGGGAAGATGGGAAATTGGGAAGATTGGAAAGATTGGAAGTTGGGAAATTTGGAAGATGGGTAAATTGGGATAATGGAGAATCAATAGTCGGGAAATTGGCAGATGGAAAGTGGGAAAAATGGCAAAATTAGGATATTGAGAAGAGAGGAAGTTAGGAAGACGGGAAGTTCGGAAATTGGGAAGATGGGAAGTTGGGAAATGAGGAAGATCGGAAATTTGGAAGATGAGAAATTGGGAAGATGGTTAATTGGGAAGATGTGAAGTTGGGAAATTGGGAAGATGGGAAATTGGGAAGATGGGAAGTTAGGAATATGGGTAGTTGGGAAATTAATAGTCGGGGGATTGGCAAATGGTGAGTGGGGAAAATGTGGAAATTGGGAAATTGAGAAGAGAGGAAGTTAGGAAGACGGAAAGTTGGGAGATTGGGAAGACGGAAAATTGGGAAGATGGGAAGTTGGGAAATTGGGAAGTTGAGAAATTATGACGATGGGAAATTTGGAAGACGGGAAATTAATAGTCGGGAAATTGGGAGATGGAAAGTGGGGAAAATGGGGAAATTGAGAAAAGAGGAAGTTGGGAGGTTAGGAAGTTTGAAAATTGGGAAGATAGGAAATTAATAGTCGAGAAATTGGCAGATGGAAAGTGGGGAAAATGGGGAAATTAAGAAGAGAGGAAGTTAGGATGACGGGAAGTTGGGAAGATGGGAAATTGATAAAATGGGAAATTGGGAAGATAGGAAATTGGGAAGATGGGAAGTTGGGAAATTGGGAAGATGGGAAATTGGGAAGATGGAAGTTGGGAAATTGGGATGATGGGAAATTGGGAAGATGGTAATGGCTCGTTTACGTTAATTTGTGTGCGCCGTGACCTAGCTATGTCTCAACAGTCTAGTTTCGCTTGTTGGGACAATCAACAGTCACGGCTGACTATCTGTTTTGTCCGCATTTACTTAACTAGATGCGTTTGATAAACTGGGCGTCATAGCGGACTGGACTGGACAAATAGATGAGTCTCGGCGCACTATTGCCGTGCAAGGCAGCTGCCAAAAATTTAAATTTCGCGCATTGGACGACTGCTAAAATTGAGTTTCCTGCGCTGGACAACTCTCAACATTTGAATTTACCACGCTGGACCAGTGTCAAAATTTGAATTTCCCGCGCTGGACAACTGCCAAAATTTAAATTTAAAGCGTTGGACAGCTATCAAAATTTGAATTTCCCGCGCTGGACACTGCCACAGTTTGAATATCCCGCGCAGCTGCAAAATTTAAATTTGCAGCGTTGGACAGCTGCCAAAATTTGAATTTCCCGCGGCGGACAGCTGCCAAAATTTGAATTTCCCGCACTGGACAACTGCCAGAATTTTGATTTCCTGCGCTGGACAACTGCCAAAATTTAAATTTACAGCGTTGGACAGTTGCCAAAATTTAAATTTACAACGTTGGACAGCTGACAAAACTTGCCCCATAACATCATTTATACATTGAGATATCTACGTCCGATATGCTATACTGTGTTTTTAGGCTATTAAGGACATATTATATAGTCAGCGCTGACTGATAAAAAAATCCACACAGTCCCGGCAGACTGTCACATATGTCCGTCGTCGTAGCTACGCTGTTACACGGACATGCGGACAGTCACTGCCCACTATTAGGACATAGCTAAGTCACGGCACACACAAATTAACGTAAATGAGCCATAAATTAATAGCCGGGAAATTGGCAGATGGGAAGTGGGGAAAATTGGGAAATTGCGAAGGGAGGAAGTTAGGAAGACGGGAAGTTGGGAAATTGGGAAGATGGGAAGTTGGAAAATTAGGAAGATGTGAAATTGGGAAGATGGGAAATTGGGAAGATGGGAAGTTGGAAAATTGGGAAGATGGGAAATTAATAGTCGCGAAATTAACAGATGGGAAATGGGGAAAATGGGAAAATTGAAAAGAGAGGAAGTTATGAAGACGGGAAGTTGGGAAATTGGGAAAATGGTAAATTGGGAAGATGGAAAGTTGGGAAATTGGGAAGTTGGGAAATTGGGAAGATGGTAAATTGGGAAGATGGGAAATTAATAGTCGGAAAATTGCCAAATCGGAAGTGGGGAAAATAGGGAAATTGGGAAGAGATGAAGTTGGGAATTTGGGAAGATGGGAAATTAATAGTCGGGAAATTGGCAGATGGGAAGTGGGGAAAATGGGGAAATTGGGAAATTGAGGAGAGAGGAAGTTAGGAAAACTGGAAGTTAAGATATTGGGAAAACGGGAAATTGGGCAGATGGGAAATTGGGAAGATGGGAAGTTGAGAAATAGGAAAGATGTGAATTGGGAAGATGGGAAATTAATAGTCGGGACAATGGGAAATTATCAGATGGGAAATGGGGAAAATGGGAAAATTGAGAAGAGAGGAAGCTAGGAAGATGGGATGATGGGAAATTGGAAGATAGGAAATTGGGAAGATCAAACCTTCCTAGCTGGGAAATAATTTCCCGTCTTCCTTATTTCCCAGCTTCCCAACTGGGAAGATGGGAGATAATTTCCAGTCTTCCCTATTTCCCATCTTCCCAGTTGAAATACGGAAGACGGGAACTTATTTACCATCTTCCCTGTTGGGAAGATGGGAAATAAGTTCCCGTCTTCCCTATTTCCCATCTTCCCAAGTGGGAAGACGGAAAATGGGGAAGATTGGGAAAATTTGTGTGTCTAATGGCACAGAGACACACATAAATAGTTAGCCTTTCCCGGGGAGTTGGGAAGCCCTAAAGGTGACATGGGCCGAGAACGGCATGGCATACATTTCGGCCCCTAATGTTGATATGGGCCCATTTTGTTATAACCCCTTGGTTAATTTGCAAGCCAACCCTTAGCTTACCCCTCTTGTGAAGTCGCTGTGTTAGATACAAAAAAGAAAATGCCTTTTGCAAATTCCATTTTAAGACACTGTTGTCTGTGCTTTTGGGATTGGCTACTCGGACGCTGTTGATTACACTGTTCTAGCCATATGTCGACCTTATGGGCCTCAAGTTAATCCACCTAATTTTGCCCTATTTTGCCAAAATTTCTGCGAATCCTCGGCGCGGGGGGGTAAGAGAATGGTGCAGAGCCTCAGGGGGCAGGTTACCTCGCTGTGGGCGTCGGTGAGGCCCCAAGGTGGGACAACTATATTAGCCTCTTATCATACCACTGTATGATAGTCATACTACATTGGCACATAAAAAATACGGTACAAAAACTCGGGATGTGTACAAATGTAACAGTCCGGGTTTTTTTGTAATTTTGATAGACTGGAAATTGGCTAATAAAATTGCGATTGGGGACACCAGTGGAAGGTGATTTAGGTACACAATTTCGTACGCGTATATTTTGCTCATATAAAATATTTTGTCTTTAAATGTTTCGTTATCCATCATACTCTACTCTCCGGTTTGCACGTTTGCGGGCCGACCTCTTCACTGGTATGGAGCATACGGAATTCAGCTATTGATGGTATACGACCGATATGAATACTTTACTTGACCCAATGCTTATAACTGGTTCACAAAGTAATACGTTCTGTATATCGCTTGTGCTTGTCGTGGCTTGTGTATCAAAACGCGTTCGAGGCAAATATTTTGTCTTTAAACGTTTCGCTATCCATCATACTCCACTCTCTGGTTTGCACGTTTGCGGGCCGACCTCTTCACTGCTATGGAGCATACGGAATTCAGCTATTGATGGTATACGACCGATATGAATACTTTACTTGACCCAATGCTTATAACTGGTTCACAAAGTAATACGTTCTGTATATCGCTTGTGCTTGTCGTGGCTTGTGTATCAAAACGCGTTCGAGGCAATAATTAAAGCAATTAAAAATTCTTCGATTTAGACTTCCGGAAACCGAAACTGGTGTTCTCTCGTAATCGTTTCGCTTGCTTTGTAGTTATCTATATATTATTATTTGTTTCTATTCCATTATTATGTTTACATTACCGGACTGCCTGTCAAACTGATGCTAGCCAACAGATAGGAAGGGCGATACTTTACTTCTAAAAGTTTTGTTTTGAATCACCACAGGAGAATGATGAATGGTAAAAGCTATTGTCAACTACACTAAGGGGTTCCTAACCGTGCATACGGACCTGCCAAAGACCAACTAGTCACCATCCAGGTGCCCATTATGAACGTTCAATTGTCCACAGCTTGGAGATGCATCCAAACTGCCTCGAAATGCCCAAGTTTTGAGGCTCAGTATCATAAATGGACTCCTACTATAGGTTTTACCGAGACACAGGATACCAAGATTCCGATTGTCCGCTCTGCGTCTTATTAACCAAGTTGGGACGTTTAAAGATTGTCAGATTTCTCCCCTAGAAGCGCCGTAGCGGGCTAACCATTCGATCAATCTTAAAATATATATTTTCACTATATTATGAAAGCTAAAATCTGGTCCTGGCCCTGCCCGCCTACTCGAGTTCTTTCTTATAAAATTAAAGAACTAATATATAACATATTACTTAAAGCGTTCGAATGCGCTGTTTTATAGTCTTCATCGCGAACCTCTGTGGCGACCAGCTTGAGATTTCGTCGTTTTCTACTCGCTTGTTTGCTCTTTTAAGCATCAAAGGGTGCCCGGTCACTGCCAGACATATGTTATTGTATGTTGTATGTATGTATGTTATGTATGTTGTCCAGTAGGTTTTACACTTTATCAGTGTCCAGAGATGATGTTTTGTTTGGCACAATTCTCATTTATGTTGGACACGTATATGCTTTGGGTTTTGGAATAATTTATATTTAGCTAAGATTAAATAGTGTTATTATTGGGAGTATACGTCAAACCTGTATTGCTAACTACCCAATTGCTAGGATAACCACACGATTTGGTAGGGTCCCGTTGGCAAATCAACCAGAGTACTGTGTATTTGTCAACATACTTGATGTACAGGTCCGGTCGCAAGCAATAAACCGTTATATCATAGCATATATCGTTTGAACTAACAGCACCACTAAAACATCAGAATGCCCAAATGAATATATAGCAGCACATATATTCTAGCACCATATAGTAAATCATTATGGAGTTATCATTATCATTAGAGAGTATTCTCCAACAAGGGATGTGCTTTTATCGCGAATATGTTCGAAAATTTGTATCAAGAAATACAAGAATTTAGGCGCGTGGGTCTGGGTTTTCACCAGTTAGCAAATGATGGCATTGAGAATTAGAACTTTCCTGCGTTTACTACGCGAAAGTGCAGCACAAGATGACCACAATTCGTGGGATCTTTCGTTACCATACTGCATAATGGCATACAACTCATCGGTACATATTGCAACAAGATATTCATCATTTTTGCTAATTCATGGATTCTACCTTAGACTATCTGGAGAATATGACATGCATAGTGCAGCAACAGGATATACCGGCGCTTTTTCTTATAGAGTCAAGGCACAGCGCTGGGTGGCCTCTATCAGCGCGTACAAGTCAATGAAAGAGGCTCAAGAAATGAATAGGTTGAAGTACAAAAGGTGAGTTCGTGAACCACGTTATCACACGGGCGAATTAATTTGGGTCAATCGGTATGATACTACACCAAGAATATCTAGGAAACTGACTCCACGCTGGTGCGGGCCATATGTGTAACAGGGTCGTTCCGACCCTGTCACGGATATTTTAGGACGATTACACCCAAAATTGGACTGGGATACGTCGGATAGGGCTGGTCACGTACAAGGGTCGCTTCGCATCAGCAGACATTCTGCAGGAAAATATTGACCGTGTGGTTTACGTTAATGTTTTGTATAAAAAGTGCAGTTTATTTTGTATAAAAGTGTGCAGTTGTTTTGTATAAAAAGTGCAGTTTATTTTGTATAAAAGTGTGCAGTCATTTTGTATAAAAAGTGCAGTTTATTTTGTATAAAAGTGTGCA
>JASANE010003107.1:0-18205 GCA_030248225.1 Trileptium ribeirensis
TTCATCTACTAAAGAACAACAACCTGTTGCTACTACATTGTTATTAGTATAAAACAGATTAAAACCCTAAGGGGTGGACAACACAACAGTCACCCCGCACTGTTTTGTCAGTGCTCCTTTAGTAATTCCTATGGTTCAAAATTGCTGGTAGCTGTGCTACTGGCAAAAATAATAAACAAAAGTACAACCCTACGGGGTAAGGCACATTACTCATTACGCATATATATATACTTTTTATGTGTTGTTCATATACTTGCATAATATATTTATATCAGGTACAGCACTAGTTAGTAATACAAAAAGAGTCCCAAAACCTGGTTGAGCTTCCTGGTCGTCCTCCCTTCTAAATGTAACTGGGTCAACCTGTCCACGTCGGTTTTACACCGGAGACACCATGTCAGAAATCCGGATGTTCTGCACAGTGCCGTTTTCCCTTGCTAAATTTTTATTTCCGAAATTGTTTTAAGGACGCTCAGAACTAAAACAAGAAAGAAACGCCTACGGGATCTAAAAGGAAATAAGTCTAGAGATGTCCAATATACATACATATCAACATGTAGCGAGCCGGTTTGCGATAGTATGCAGGAACGGTGTCCTAGCGCAGACGCAAGGTATATGTAACCTTAGATAGAGGTCATAAGTCGTGTATTTGTACCAAATTGTATGATTCTTTAGCAGGATCGGCTGTTTGATTTCACTGTATGCATTATGATACACTGCATAAGTTGGTAAAACCGAAATCATAAAACAACGCAACCAAGCACTAACACCTGTTGACAAAGATTATGACGAAGTCACAAAGATGGCAAATTGGTGCGATTTCGCTGATTCTAATTCATTTTCCATCAAGGTATTTTGATTTGACGCCGGTGGCCTGTTTATACCGATGAGTGCTCATTATCCTGCATATTATCGTGTTTTAATGAAACTTCCTCATGTTCAGAACAGTTACATGCAGAACTAATGCATTAATTAGGACCATCTGCCCGATTTTTGCCTCAGAACATAATATATGATTTTTCTCCAGCATTAGCTGATTTTTAGCTCCATTTCTATGATTTTCGCCATATTTTAAAGAAATTACGTATACATAAATAACGTTCCTGAAATTTCTTCTTAGTTCAAAAATAGTTTTCAATTCTATTCCCTTCTACTCTATTTATATTTAACTCTATTTTTTCTCGATATTACTATATCTACTAACACCTACTTTCAACTAAATATTTTCTTTGTTTCTGCTGCCTACCAATCTTATGTGCATAATCCTCTTCACCGAACCGGGTTGCGTTGTTCGTCCTGTCGAAACAGCTGATTTGATCTCGGATTTATTTTTAGACACATAAACAAGAACGTTATATAACCAGCTAACGGGATAACCTCTAACGGTTTCAGCGCAGATTCTAGCTAAAGAAAATTTTCCTTTCCGATCGCGTAGAATTTATCGTAACTGTTCGTCTGTTCCCTGATACATTCGTATAAACATATGTGCGGTATATACGTAGGTGCGGCGCAAAGATATTAGAGGAAAGGGTACCATTTAAGGCTCCGACCAACGCCCAAGCGACGTCCACCGTTCCCCTGAAGGTTCAGAATCCCGCGCGCATTTTGAAAAATTTTGCACGATTTAGGAAAAAATTTCTCAAAATTTAGCACAAATTGATGAAAATTAAAGAAAACTTAAACAATTTTTTTGGCAAAATAACCTGCTACCCACCTATAGGTATATATGCCTACGAGATTGTATGATATAATATGTGTAACGCATAAATATTATTGGGGCCAAACGTAGATCGGCTGTACTGGAAAGGAAGGGCAGAGGAGCTGTAGATGGTTTTGGCGGGGAATCCTGAATCAGAGTACCCAATATACTCCCCGTGTTCTCTAATTTTTCCTAATAAGGTACGTCATTTTGGCAAATTTTTCGTCATAAATTCGTAATTGCGCCTATATCTGTTAAAATTTTTAGAACTTCTTCAGTGCGGGGAGAAGGGTGGTAGGGTGCACGCTGTATCCTCGGGGAGAGTAATGTGGTGAAGGGGTCCGCGCATGGGGACGATGATGCCATTTGGGCAACTACTGTGTTTATGGTTATATGCAATTATAGATATCAGGTAGTAATCGAAACCGGTACCAAAAAATTCATACTATGTGATATTAGCAGTTCCCCGGCATTTATATATGAAAATGAAAATTCACGCTGTGTACCGTTTTCCAAAATTTTCGGCCCATTTGCGCCTAGTATCTCGGCTAGTATCCACTACCCAGCCTTCCCTTAGGGGGACTGGGAGGCTCCTACTGCAACGACATGGATGCAATGCCATGCATTATATCGAAATTGTATTATACTGGAAAGTGGTGTAGTTCAAATTGCTAACAATGAGTGACTTATTAAATTACGATTTTGCAATGCTAACATCATAGACTAACAGGCCCGGCTCTAGGGTAGGGCTAACTGGGCTATAGCCCACAGGCCACCTTTGGGGACAGGCCATTTTTGGGCGACTGCATAAGTTTTAATGCCAATTTTCTAACAAAGGCTTAAATTTTTATCTAAGTCAGGCCATTCATGGATAGCGACCACCCAAGAATTGCTATGAAACTGTAACTCCAGGCCATAAATCCTTTAAAATGTCACAGTTTCGTAAGTGCATGGCACTAGCAGGCAACCATTTTACATTGTATCAAACGTAAGTCTCCACAGTATAGAGAATTAGTGAATGTGAGCTAGTGGAACATACCAGTATCTGAAACGTTTTCGGCAAACAGGCCA
Organism: Trileptium ribeirensis; assembly: GCA_030248225.1. Lineage (NCBI taxonomy): Eukaryota > Metazoa > Nematoda > Enoplea > Enoplida > Thoracostomopsidae > Trileptium > Trileptium ribeirensis. The sequence goes on from JASANE010003107.1 coordinate 2,771, forward strand.
CATCAAACCATCAGCCCACAGGCCACAATGAGCTTGAGACGGCCCTGTAGACTAATTATAAAAATAAACACAATCCAAACGGTCAACCAGCAACAAATAAATTTGTTTATTGGTGGACTTAATTCTTGTGTGATCTTTGCTGAATTTGTGTTTTACAAATCATATGTAGGTAATTTGCACTGTTGTTTACGAAGACCTCACCGACACATTTTGCAATGGGGATGTTGCCACTGTTTTAGGGTCTCCCTAACACGATTTGGGGCCTGTTCGAGCACCCAACCTCACAGAAAAAGGACATTCTTCTGACTGAGGCACATATTTACATGTATACTACATTTATATTAGCAGTTTAGCCAGGCGTTTATATATACTACATGATAATAGTAGCTTCGACACAAATTTATATAAATGTTTGTGGAAACTGTTAAAATCATAACACAGTATGACGGAAATTAAACGTCTGAAGTGCTTTGTTTTATTTTCATCGATGAACTGGAGTTAATAGTGCAAAATAATTCTAGAAAAAATAACTGCTGTCGTATTTATATGCGGTGAATATTAGATAAAAGCAGGAACCGTGTTCAATTTATATGCGGACGTCGCGTCATTGCTTCCGGGTAATCGATCTGTGGAATGTCTGTGTCTGCTGTAATTTGAATTATTTAAGCTTTGTAAACGGTGCTGTGAAAGCGTACATTTATTTTAAACCTAGATGTAGTAATGGTACCTATCGAAATTTTTTAAACTGATTTTTTTCCTAAACCACTTTATGGGATGATGGGTTAGTAAGTTTACAAGACCCTTTTTTATATATGCAACCTCGCATACAAGAAACAAGATGATCCGCGGCATCAACTATCAACCTCCGATCCGAGCACACTTTAGCTTTAGTAATATGTTCAATTTAGCTAAGCTCTGCTTGGCGTTTTCGTAGACAACTTTGCAAATTGGTAAAAGCGGATATTGCAACACGTTGTATAACTGATGTTGATATTCGGTCGCTGCGGTGGACCGTCAGGAGCCGAGCAATAGCTCCCAGATAGTTCAATGGGTTGGGTACACAGTTCTCACTAGCGCAATCGGGGTTCGATCCTTGGCGCCGACTTGAGTTGGTCGAACATTGTGGGAGACTGAAACTAGCACGTGCATTAAAGGACTAACACTGTGTATAGCACTATCACGATTCACTATAGGCTATGCTTAACCGTAATGCAATGACGTGTTAATTAGCATTTCGCTTCCCCACATTTATATAGAAATTTTTTAATTTAGCATAGTTTTTGCATAAAATCTAACGTTTGTACAGTGCGGTGCGAAATTTAAAAACAGTACTTGAATTAATATCTCTGACATACTGCTAAAATTTTCGAGGTTATGCAAATTATTAATTTATTACTTATTGTAAAAACTTAAAACTTTGGGCTGATCAATTCACATCACGTATATATTTGACATAAAGGTCTGTTATCAAATTTCGGTAGATAGAGATGTTTTTTTGTGATTGGGCCATTTTAGTGATTTTAGTGACACAATATCTAAAAAGCGAGAGAGACAGTGCTTCCCAGCATCCTTGTCACTCTTTGCTGTCTCTAAAACATCAGCGCTGCAGCTAGCTATCAGCCATGCTACAAACTCACGTATAAAGTAAATAATTTCCCACGAGTCAATCTTCGTGAAAAAGAGTTGCTAGCACTTACTGTACGTGTCATAGAGAATATACCATGTTTCAAACGTTTTATTCGAGCAAGTTTGCAACCCATATTCGAGCAAGTTTGCAACCCAAACAACGCAAACCAGACCGGCCCAGCAAAGCATTTAGCAACAACGGGTAGCTCCTGCGTTCCCTATGCAGTGCCGAATCTTGAAAGCATGGCTTGCGTCATTTTACTACCTATTTAGATTTTGTGAATTTAGTATCTACGTCATTTTGTACGCTGTATTTTTTGCTTCATATTGGTGTTCATACAATTGATATTTATTGCGCCGTTTGTGAGTTTTGTAAATTTTGTTTTCAAGGTTCCGAGCAATGGCGTAAATATTTTAACAGCACTTCTAAATTTTTTCCTTGCTCAAATGTAAGATTATTATTCAGTTGCAATATATGCTTTATATTTGTTGATGAAATTAGAATGACAAACCATTGGTTTTGCTTGTGATTGTTCTTCAACACAATTGCTAAGCATTGCCGCTTGTGTTAGATTTATGACAAGATATGTTCAATTTCTTAATAATTCCAATAAATTTATCTCAATATTTAAATTGTTATAACTTCACAAAATTTTGTTTAAATTTCGTTTGCGATTAATTGTAACAAACAATGCCGCAACAAGTGTTATTTTTTAAAACAATGAGCGGCATTTAAATATTTATTTCGTGCATTTATTACTGTGTGGTAGAGTTTTAGATTTCGTAGCGACCTAAGATTTCTTTGGAACTGCAAGAATTCCTGTTTGCAGTTTAGTCCTTACTATCCTGGAATTCCGGATTTATAAGCTGATATTTTACTTTGATCAGCCAGTCAGCCACTACCTTAGCTCGCAGACTCACTTGAGATCCAAGATATTAGAGTAAGTGTATTTTATTCTCGAATTTTATTACTTAGCTTTAACTGTTATACGACATCTTGTTATCTAACACTATTTTAGCTAGACAGTAGCTATTTATAGCTAAGATTTAGTACTGAATCCTAGTTTAACAAATTTTGGGGGTTTATTAGGAGAAGACGGGCTGCTCCGAAAATTTTCTATTGACAACACAGGAGATACTCCAATTTTATCTAAACTTTGTCAATTTTCTCTGACTTTCTCCCATTTCCCTCAATTTTTACCTATTTTTGCAGAATTTAGTCTATTTTTCCCAAAATTTTCCGCAAGCCTTTATCTTCAGAGAGAGGATGTGCGGAATTTATGGAGAATAATGATACTTCTCACGGGGGGGGGTGGTCGGCGAAGCCCATATAGAGGTTCCGCTATCACTTTCTATGAGCATGTATGCATAAACCCATAAAACGGCGGATTTAGAAACAAAAACAATTTCATGCATTACGGTGCACAAGTTATCACGTGGATCCACGAATTCTCCGGCACCTTGGTACATCAGTTCTGTAAGAGGATAAATTTTATTATTTTTGATTACAATATAGTGGCGGTAAAGATATTCACAGCACAGACAGAACATGGTGAGAGGTTATGCGGTCAAGTTCAGAATTGATTGCATTTCTGACAGTGAGGTAACAGCGTAACATGTCAAATGCCCAATTCAATGCCTATCAGCGCCTCAACTGGAAAGTAATCTCAAAGAATGTCAGTGAAATTCTAATCCTCAAATGAAGCAATCGCTTTTTATGAGCAATTCTTGTGTTAGGAGAGCAGATAGAAAGGGTAGCGCTGCACTCTGCTTTTCGAAAGTTGCTCTTGTAATTTTCCTACAGGCGCTTCCGCCCCCGCTACTCTTGAGTGCGTTCCTGCCTTTTGATTATCGTGGTTAGCAACACATTATGACCCACGCTAATCGTGACAACTGAACGTTATAATTCTGCTTGTATTAGTAAGGTATCATATAAACAAAATCACCTGGTTAATTTTAGTTTCATCAAAACAACTGAGAGATTAACGTTGAGACGGCATAGTGTTATAATGAAACTAATATGCACTAGCTGATCCTAAAGCCATATACCATACCAGTAGTATTGATATATGGTATTTTTAGGAAAGCACTAGCTTATTTGTATTAAATTTAGCTGCAGAAATAATGCAGCATTCATGTTAAATTGTGTGCTTCGACTACACACATTTGAAAACAGGCACGCCAAATACACCAAACTATAGACGATGGCACGCCATTTACTGCATAATGTTATGCAAACGTCTACAAATTGGTGTAAATGGTGTGCTGTCTTCTACATTCTGGTGCAACTGGCATGACAGCATCTACAAAGTGGTGCAACTGGCATGACAGTGTCTACACGTCAATGCAGCTTGCATGCCACCGTCTACAAATTGGCGCAATTCGCATGACAGAATCTGCAGTTTTCTTTTTTATACGATCTGTAATAGCAGTTTTCGGCATTATATTTGATTGTTATAGAAAAGCGTGCATCAACTAAAGAGATGTAAATATGGTTACGCCGATTGCACGGTCCTATTGCCAGTGTCCGCTTACTGTTAAACTGTAGTGATCAACGTGCATTCGCTGTTATAGAAGCTACCATTGCACGCCGAGTCTAAATGACGTCACCACCAAAGCACGCTCACTCTTTTGGTGTTAAGCGACATAGCAACTATAGCATCTGACTCGCAACTGTCTACCAAAGACTGTTGTCCAAGCTACCGGAAAATAACAGAAGCACGGGCCGCTGTGCGCAACCTATACTGTGCTTCTGTTCCTGCCTGAAATTGTTTTTATGCTGGGCAGAAATGTTATCAAAAACATGAAAATACGTTTAAATTACATGCTAGCTATTCGCATCGCCTTTAATTGTATATAACTTAAAAATTTTTTGTGTAACTCAACAGAATTTTAGTATATCTTTAAGTTTCAAACAGACCATGGTTCCAAAATGATTGGCCGAAACATTAACCGGAAGCTACTGCACAAACATGACATTTGGTGTGTCACCTTCCAAAGAGTATGCAGTCTATGCAAGCAGATTAATATGAATGCTACATAACATTATTAGCATAATAGTACGTGAGCCGTATTAAACGGTAATGGCTCACAGTGGCTAAATGATTTATTTTAAGGAATTTATTGATCTTTTAAAATCTTGTAACTTTTTCTTATTGCTGGCTCGATTATTGAACAGTGTCAAATTTTCGGCCAAACTTGAAATACTGCTCAATTTTAGCCGCATTTGGCTGCCAGATTGATGTTTTTGTAGTTTTTACCCTATTAATGCTCATGATTTTTTCACAATAATGCGCGAGTCTACTTCAGGTCTGTATACCTGAGTTGTTCTTCTATCAAGTCAGTTCACCACCGTAAAAGCGATGAACGCGAACAAATCACGATTTTTCCTTGTCTACTCGTACACGATTTACGATGCAACAACGCGTAGAGATCTTCGCCATCACTATTCTGCGATTTCAAATCCCATTTTCCCCATCGCGTACAAGTTAAAACGAAATTACCCATCGCGTTTTTATCATGTGGTATAATACCCAAAATACACCGCGAACATTACTGTCTGAGTCAGAAGTCATTTGATGAACGTGGGCAAACGGTCGAATTTAACAAATGTGCGGAACATAAATTTTTTGCTATTGTTATTTGCATTTTTGTAAACGCGAATTTTTACGCGAATAAATTTGTGATTTTGACAAAAAACAACCATGGTTTACGCATTTAAGCTCAACTAAGAAGTTTTTGATATAACATAACATATGGAAACGAATTACCAAATTTGAATTTTTACATTTTAAAATTTGTGAAATTTTTAGTAATAAAAAATGTCTTGATTTTATAGTGTTACTTTCTATGCAAAAATATCAAATAGATGGCATCAGGAACGCAACAATTATTTTGTAAAATTAGCGTATACACTGCAGTATTATAGAACTTTTAGGAACTATATGCAGATAACATAATGTACCATTTGTTTTATGCAACTGTAATAACTTGCTTTCGAGGCAAAATTGTTTTCAGAAACTTCAGTAAAATAAGTCATTCATAAAACCCTGCCCAGAAACTGCACCTTGACAGCAATTTCACGTTTTCTCTAGTGTGAGGACACTTGGTACTAACAATAATTTGGTAAAGCTTAGAAAAATCTGGTGCGGTGTGTTTTGATTTCATATATGCTTAGACTATGACTAAACATATTTGTTATGCTTTTATAATTTTCCAAAAATGCCCAACTTGCTTTTGCTTCAAAATTGTCAATTCCATTGCAACGGCTGAAGCCACAATGCATTGTTAAGCGAAATTTAGTTTTTTTTATTGTTTCCGCCTTTTGTCTAACTGTGTATCATATGCTTACTTGCAATGCAATTAACACGCTTAACTATGTCATGATAACATTTTATAAATCTGACAGCTGAAGCAGGCATACACGGCGAAATTGATGCACATCAAACGTTTTGGACTTTACAGTTTACACTTGAAAAGAAATCGTCAGGCATTCTCGGCAAACCCACATTGTCGTTTTTTCAAACATGGTTTTTACGACTATCTTCAAGTTAAACCTCGTGTAATCGCACCACTTCATTGTTTTATTCTGTACCATTCCATAAAAGCAACCGTTCACACAGAAATTCTATCACAGTGTTTTCTTGCTTATTACTGCTGTGACACACTTCTCTAGAAAAATGATACTATTTAATACAGAAATTCGTGTGCTTTCCATGCAGGATAGCTTGCTAACCATGAAATTATGTTCTCCTTTGTCACTAAAAGTTACAAAACTTTCACCCTTATGCTGGTATTGTTCAATCAACTGAAAATATGTACCTATCGTTTCGCAATTTTCTCAGCTAACAGTAGTTTGGGACAAATTATGTACATTTTCCAAGACGCCATTATCAAATTTTTGTAGTAAAGTATGACACACGTTCATATCCATGTACTTTGTTGATTTATTCCAGATTTTTGTTTTTTCCATCATAGGATGTTAGGGAAACCCAAAGGTTCTCTTGAGATATATTTGCTAATCCAAATGTACTTTGGTGGGGTCACAACAGCAATCAAGACATGGAAATCGATTACCCAGGTTTGCCTTGACAATTTGACTACAACTCGAACACTGAGTGTAGTCGATAAACTACCAAAGAATAAGCCAATACCACTCAAATCTCTAGTGGGCACCCCTGTCTCTCTGCGGGGAGAAGTGGTGGTCGCATAAAAATGGCCATCTCATTGGATAAGGTAAAGTGCCTGGGTATGACCTGGTGTCATACTATTCTGCAAAATTTTGTCATGAACTATAGGAGTAATAATTCTTTCAATTTTTTGTGAGGCTAATGTTTGTAATTTTAGTACATATACAACTAGAAACTGAGTGTTTCGCGTTAGCCCCGGCAAATTTTGATAATACAGCGACAATTTTAATATCGTTCCAGTCATGCGACTATTCGATTAAAATAATATAAATGACTGCAATATTTTTGTCAAAATTTCTTCCGATTTTATTGAGTTACCAAAACCCCTTGTCGCAGAAGATTTTGGAAAAAATTGGAAAAAATCTAATTATCCTACATGGGATTCAAACGTTGCTAAATACGAGGCCCTTACAACTGATTCAGACAAAGTATTCCTAATGAAGTTATGTGTTTCAGTAAAAACTAGTATTTATGCGCGAATTGTTATCATTCGTTTTATGACTATTCCTGTTATCCAATCGATATATTTTAGCACCATTTCATTCAAATCGTCAGTTCCAATTGAAGCCTACACAAAATATTATACTTATCCTTAAAAAATTCGAAAATTTTCAGTACAAGCGGAGACCGTAGTTGAAAAAAACTGACAATGTTCAAAATTAAAATGATATTCTAGTAATTGTGCCAATGATAGCCGTGGGAAGCGAAGATCATAAATATAAAAAACCCCTTCTCTGATTTTTCCCCCTCAGCCCAATCAGGGCCAAAAAAGCCTTTGCAATGCGATATCGGTCAGGGTGTCAAAAGAATAGGACTGACAATCTGTTGAGGCAGGAGCAGATTTCCAGGACCACAACAGCAGTTTCTACAGTATTTGAACATTGCATTATTTCGCACCCTTCGCTCATGCCACTTGCTATTTGTTTTATTACACAAAGCGTCAAGATTATACTATAACATTTTTGAAACTTACAAAATTGGTCATCTATTGTATGTGGGATTAAAACTGGCATATAAAAGTCAATCATTTGTTATGTAATTAGTTGATTATAAATATATTTTAATTTTGATTTTAATTGAATCCCTAGATAAAAGAGCTTTCACCAAATGTCTCAAATTTTACATTTAGATTTTGAGATTTGCTTTAAGTACTCCCGAAGCGTTATTGCTCATATGCTATTCTTTGTTTTAAACAGACAGCGCCAAGTATTTGTCATTAATTTTTCGACGAAAGAAAAGCCCAGCTCATTGCCAATTTTAAGGCAGCAGTTAACTTCATATTGAGGGACCTATTGATGCCTAAAGTAGGCTAGGATTTGTTAAAAAAGAAAATTAATAATAAAATGATATGATAAAACGCACTGTAAGTCAGTTTGGTAGGGTTAGGTCTTATTTAACTCATACAAGAATAAGCATAATATAATATATATTATATTCAGGGATCGACCGGTATACCGGTACCGGTACCGGCCGGTACCGGGGTACCGGTACCGGTACCGGTAAAAAACTGCCGGTACCGGTACTAAAATTTTTACTATCTTACGGATAAGAACAGCGACAATGTTTAGTTGCAAATCAAGTGACTCATTTGTTATCATTTGTTGACATGTATACGTATTTATTTCTAATTCCTTCACTCGAATTTTGAACACGTTTGAAGATGAACATCTGGAACAGAGCGTTGTTGCAGTAAATGATGTTTTTGTTCGAATGTTTTGATTTTTGTTTTTACTTAGGTGACATCATTGAGTTGTAGCGGTGGTGTATTATATAACACACTATCGATTTGAATGCTGACGAAGGGTGGTTTGAAGCTGATTGCGGTAGCAGGATGGTTCTCAAGAGCACCTGGCATATTTGGGGGGGCGTGCAATCGTGTAGCTGAGGATGGTTTGGTTCGAGGCTAGTTCCGCTAAGATGTTGTAGGGAGCAGTTGGCATATCTAGAGTCTGTGAAATCGTGTTACGAGGGTTGGTTCAGAGGCTTATTCCGGTAGGATGTTGTCTGAACAGAAAATTAACTATCACTATTGATTTGATCATGATTTATCTCGTGCCATATACACATGATTACATACATGACATAATAATTTACTAGTAGGTAATTGCATTCTTCATGTTTCAGAATCTATATACGTACTTTTAAACTTTTAAGACTTTTTAAACGTAACTTTGGGACACATACGTATGTACTTGCAAACTGTTTTTTTGGAAACTGAAAACATCGTTACAGAAGAAAAGTTTCCATATGAATATGGGTTATATACAATTTTAATGGACAAATATTGCATTTATAAATGTTGTTGTTACGTTGCTTTTGAACATTTTGAAAATAAAACTTATGAATATCTACGTGTTACCTTTTTCACCAGAAACATGCATATATCAGAGTATAACTAAACGAGCGAAACTTTTTTGGCAGACAATTGGTAAACCGCAGTACCAACCATGCCGGTATTTTCAGTACCGGTACCGTAGACTGTACCGGTAAATTTTGGTACCGGTCGATCCCTGATTATATTGTATATATTGAAGGTATATAAGCTAAATCATAATTATATATAATTCGTATTGAAAAAGGAGAACGGAAAAAATTAGTAACATTATTGTGCGATAAAAGAAATATAAATTATAACTGAAACGTATTTTTATAAAATTAAAAATATGCTTATTCACAAATCAAATCCTTTGCGATTATAGGGATTTTTCTCATTTTCTTACAGAATTTCCACTAGATTTATCTTATATATTTAATCTACCTATTCATGTTCATAGTGTATAAAATTAAACATATCACAGATTATTTTATAGATCTCAGGGCCATCCCACTTTTTGCTAACCCACTTCACATTTAAAGAGCTAACGACGCCCCTGGAATATATTTGGGGCAATAAGTTAGCTCACCTGATGCCAGTGTTAGTTTTCTTCTATGAAAGTTTTTGACAGAATGGTTGTGGAACAAGGACGTCAATCACCAGGTGTAGTAATATCAGGTTCTCCAAGAATTTTTGACGGAATTGTTTTGGGACAATAATGTCCAGCACCCACGTGGCCCAATATTATTGGTTTCTCTAAAATAGAATGGATTTCTTACGATTGCTTAGTCTTCTAGTGCTGATTTTATTGGCTTCAGCTGTGTGTGATTGTTGCGAAGTCATCATTTCCGCCTATGGCTGGCAGTGGGTGGCGTCGATCTACTATTCCTTAAATTTTTGGACTGACCTTTATCCAATGTGGTAAATTGAACTATAAGTGGCGTCCCCGAAATTGACAGTTTTAGCTTGTATGGTAGTCAATTTACAGACTTACCACAGATGAAATGGTGAGTCACACTGGCCGGGGTTCGAACACATGACCTTACGATCGATAGTCCATCGCTCTATCGATTGAACCACTGTGCCTTACTGGGTTTATAATGGGTCATTGATATGTCTTGTTGTTTGGGTTTAATGTTTGTTCATTAAATGGACGAGTAAACGTGCAGAGACAATAAATTTGCTGACATTTTATATGGTAGTCCCATTCTGAAAAAATAGCAACAAAAGCACAAAACTAGATGCTCAATTGTGTGACAACAACTCGCTCATGATTGTCCCCAACATTGGGGGACTGATCACCGCTTTACCATTGAATAATCCCCTTTAGGAATATGTGGATGATTTGTTGCTGGAAGTGGTGTCATGTCAACATTGTCAAATAAAGTTCCAAATGACAACACAACTGCTTGTTCTAGATGGGCGTTGAGCTGCGTGTCAAAAAGTTTTGTAAAGACCAAAGTTTTGTACTGATATGAACTTTACTTGAGAACAGAAGACTAAGATAAAGGTTGAGAACGGTAGTTTGGTTAGTTTTGGAAAATTTGAATCACCGAAGAAGTGCTAGCTTCAACCCGACTTAATAGTGCAACCTGTAAATTACAGATGTCAGCTCGAATTATTATTTCCCAAGAGCACGATGATGCACCGTGGTGTAACAACACTTAGGTTTTGGAATCGAAATTGTGATTTCAAATTACAGTTTTTAAAGACACAAAGGGTTAATGGAATATATATCAGTGCATGACAAGCCATATTTGGCCAAATCGCTTGCTAAATGTGCTGGTCTATTTGTTTCGATGCGAAGAAAACTTGTTTACAGTTTTAAACCATCACACCAACTTGAATACGATCACTAATGAGATATTGATATGATTGTTTACAGTGATGATAATTTTCGGTAAACTAGGGGTGATTTTAGGTCTTAATTGCCTAATTATTCTGGAGAAAATAGATGTGGCTTTTAGGACAAAGTTATAAAAATACGTTTGCTAAGTCATAATTCAGACTATTTATTCACACACTCAAGGGTGTTGGGGGAGATGGAATTGGGTGCATAGTTTGTTTGCTGTGGCCCACCGATACAACAAGGCATCATAAATGTGAATTTGGCCCCAAATTTGAGAACGTATCAAAATCACTGAGCATTTTAACCATAGAACAGAATGTAAAAAGGTGTAAAGGAGTTTAAATATGGAGCAATAAGCTGAACTTGAATCCCTGCGATAGTCACTAACCACACTCTCTTCGCTTCTTCTTGCTTTGCGAGTAACCAGTTACTAGGAGGAACTCAAATTTGTAGAAGAGTATAACACTCCATTATTGAGGTGCACCCTTTGCCTAACACGACGACATGGGGTTTTATGAGCAAAATCCTGTGGAGGGTCGATCAGCAATTATCGTTGCGTTAGTAAGCCGATAAACGAACACGCCATCGTATAATTTAAAGTCTCTGTCATATATATTCGAACATTTGAATATACGCTCCTGCAATTTTCATCACGGACTCTTAGTGATGTATATGTGTCGCTTCCCGATAGCAACTCAACCGTTAAACACTGTTTGGAGTCAAATCTCCTACATATATATCATAAAGAGACGTGTTTAATATTAATGCAACGTAATATTCAAATGTTCGATATATATCAGCATAATTCTCTAAATTATACGATGGCGTGTTCGTTTATCGGCTAAATTAACTAATGATGTATATCGTCATCTATCTTCACACCATTTTGCCCATAAACCCCATGTTGTTGCGGCGTTGTAGGCAAAAGGGTGCACCTCAATAATGGGAGTGTTACATCTTTTACAAATTTGAATTTCCTCCTAGTACCTGTTACTGCAAAAGCAAGAACAGCGAAAGCTGTTAGCGACGATTGGTACAGGGATTTGTTCAGCTTATTGCTCCATATTCAAACTCCTTTACACCTTCTACATTCGTTCCACGGTTAAACGCTTGATGACTTCATAGGCTTCAAATTCGGGGCCAAATTCACATTTATGATGCCTTGTTGTATCGGTGGGCCACAGCAAACAAACCATGCATCCTTAATCCACTCTCCCCAGTCTTTAGTGTGTGAATAAAGAGTCCACCACTACTTACAAAATGATTGATAACTTTGTCCTAAAAGCCACATTGATTTCTTGATAATAATTAATGTTAAGACCTAAATCTAACCACCAAAATTATCATCACTGGTAACAATCATATCAATATCATCTAGTGATCGTATTCAAGTTGGTGTGTTCTAAACCAAAACAAGTTCTTTCGCATCTAAATAATAATGATACATTTAGCAAGCGATTTGGCCAAATAGTCGCTTGATGCACCTAATATATCCATTAACGCTTTGTGTCTTTAGAACGGTAATTGAAATCATATTTTCTATTCAAAACCTTAGTGTTGTCACACCACGGCATCATTGGCTTGGTAAAATAATCCAGCTGCATCTGGACCCATGTTGCACCATCAAGTTGGTCAAGCGATACTTTGCTATCTAAATTTTCCAAAACTAGCCAAACTACCGTTTCTAACCTCCACCCCAGCTTCGTTTTCTAATAAAGTTCATATCAGTACAAAACTTTGGTCTTTACAAAACTTTTTGACACGCAGCTCAACGCCCATCAAAGCAAGCAGTTGTGTTGTCATTTGGAACTTTATTTGACAATGTTGACATGACACCACTTCCAGCAACAAATCATCCACAATTGAAAAAGGGCATCATTCAATGGTAAAAGTGGCTACCAGTCCCCCAATGTTGGTAACAATCATGAGCGAGTTGTTGTCACACAATTGAGCATCTAGTTTTGTGCTTTTGTTGCTATTTTTTCAGAATGGGACACATACGTATGTACTTGCAAATGGTTTTTTTGGAAACAGAAAACATCGTTACAGAAGAAAAGTTTTTATATGAATATGGGTTATATACAATTTTAATGGACAAATATTGCATTTATAAATGTTGTTGTTATGTTGCTTTTGAACATTTTGAAAATAAAACTTACTGTAGATTTACGTGTTACCTTTTTCACCAGAAACATGCATATATCAGAGTATAACTAAACGAGCGAAAACTTTTTTGGCAGACAGGGGGGGTAATTGTAACGGGTCCTGGTTTACCGGTATTTTTCAGCACCTGAACCGGAACTCTGTACCGGTAAATTCTGGTACCGGTCTAATAACTTATTATATTGTATATATTGAAGGTATATAAGCTAAATCATAATTATATATAATTCGTATTGAAAAAGGAGAACGGAAAAAATTAGTAACATTATTGTGCGATAAAAGAAATATAAATTATAACTGAAACGTATTTTTATAAAATTAAAAATATGCTTATTCACAAATCAAATCCTTTGCGATTATAGGATTATTTTCTTACAGAATTTCTACTAGATTTATCTTATATATTTATACTATCTATTCGTATTCAGACATTATAAAAACATATGACAGATTATTTTATAAATCGGAGGCTCTTCCTACCTTTTGCAAACTCATTTTCACTTTTGAAAATAGCTAAGCGGATGCCCCTGGAATATATTGGGCAATAAGTTAGGTCACCTGATGCCAGTGTTAGTTTTCTTCTATAGAAAATTTTCTAACAGAATGGTTGTGGAACAAGGACGTCGATCACCAGGTGTAGTAATATCAGGTTTCTCCAAGAATTTTTGACGGGATTGTTTTCGGGACAAATAATGTCCATCATCCACGTGGCCCAATATTATTGGTTTCTCTAAAAACCTTAATAGAATGGATTTCTTACTAATCGGCTTAGTCTTCTAGTGCTGATTTTATTGGCTTCAGCTGTGTGTGATTGGTGCGAAGCCATCATTTCCGCCGTATGGCTGGCAGCGGGTGGGGTCGATTTACTATTCCTTAAATTTTTGGTCTGACCATCATCCTATGCGGAAAATCCAACCATACAAGTGGTGTTTTCGGAATTTAGAAATTTTTAGCTTGTATGGTACTCAATCGGCTATACTTAATGCATATGAAAATGGCCAAGGTCACACTGCGCCGTGTTTCATACACATGACCTTACGATTGATAGTCGATTGCGCCTCAATTGATTTAACCACTGTGCCTTACTGGGTTTATACAACTGGTTATTTATATGTTTTGCCTTGTTTTGAATTAACGTTTGTTCATTAAATGGACGTGTAAACGTGCAGAGACAAGAAATCCGCTTACATTCCCTATCGTAGTCTCATTTTGAAAAAAATAGCAACAAAAGCACAAAACTAGATGCTCTATCGTGTGACAACAGCTCGCTCAATGATTGTCCCCAACATTGGGGGACTGATCACCGCTTTACCATTGAACAACCCCCTTTAGGAATATGTGGACGATTCGTCGTGGCTGGAAGTGGTGTCATGTCAACATTGTCAAATAAAGTTCCAAATGACAACTGCTCGTTCTAAATATGGCGTTGAGCTGCGTGTCAAAAAGTTTTGTAAGATTAGTTTTATCAATATGCAATCTTTATCACTCGAACAAGAGAGATGACAAAGTGTCAGATGTTTGGCTGGAACTTTCTGAAATTTTATCATCAAGAAGCTGCTTCAACTGATGGAGTGCAACCTGTAAATTAGATATGTCAGCCCCAATTATTATTTCCCAAGTAATGATGGATGGCACTGGCGGCGCAACAACACTTAGGTTCTGCAATCAAATTGCGATTCAAATGCAGCTTTGAAAAACACAAAGCGCTTAATGGACAGATATTAGTGATGCAAGCCATATTTGGCCAAATCGCTTGCTAAATGTGCTGGTCTATTTGTTTCGATGCGAAGAAAACTTGTTTACAATTTTAAACCATTAGATCAACTTGAGACTTGATCACTAATGAGATATTGATATGATTGTTTACAGGTTATGACAGGTTTTGGTAAACTAGGGGTGATTTTAGGTCTTAATTGCCTAATTATTCTGGAGAAAATAGATGTGGCTTTTAAATAAAAGTTATAAAAATACGTTTGCTAAGTCATAATTCAGACTATTTATTCACACACTCAAGGGTGTTGGGGGAAGATGGAATTGGGTGCATAGTTTGAGTTTGCTGTGGCCCACCGATACAACAAGGCATCATAGCTGCGTATTTGGGCCGGAATTTGAGAAATTATCCAAACTGCAGTCAGCATTTTAACCATAGAACAGAATGTAAAAAGGTGTCAAAAGGAGTTTAATATATGGAGCAATAAGCTGAACTTGAATCCTGATAGAGCAAGACGAGCATTAACCAAGAACAAAAGCCATCATCAGCAGCTAGCGGACCACCATCATCAGCAAAACAATAA